>CAEGAG010180831.1:0-65405 GCA_903067065.1 Brachyrhaphis terrabensis
CTTAGATGCTGGATGTAGACAGGATGTCCTCCACCAGATGCTTGTAAACCCACGCGTCTCCCTTCAGCCTCTGCCGCCGCACGCCAACGACCTCCGGCCTCTGCAGCAGGCACACTTCCAGCTCAAACGCCATGGCTACCTTTCCAGAATCACTCCAGGTCTGACACTTCAGGGTATATCTGAAGAACAAGCAGAGAAAGCATGAGTGTGGAAACAGAAGAATCAGTTTAAAGAGGAGCAGCAAAAAAAGAAAGAAAATGAATCTTCTTACCCCTTCTGCGTGAAGTCGACATTTTTCTCTGGCAGGACGGAGAGGATCTGGTTTAACACCTGATCGGGATTGGTCTGACTAGTTAGGGTGACGTTATATTGAGCCTTGAAGAAAATAAAAGTTATGGAAATTTTAATTTCCCATCTGAATATTATAACCATCTGTAAATGTGGCATTTGCAGATGGTTGATGCAAATTTCTACAGAGCTCTGCTACTTCTGTATACCTGTACTGTTACTGTTTCACATACCTTAATCTTCCTTGGCGTGTCTTGTAGAGCTCGTCGTTTGCTTGGGGTGAGCATTGTGATAACCTTGTCTAGGCCCCTTTCCAAGGAGCCAAACATCTTCCCTCCTCGCTTTTTCTTCCCACTGTCTCCAGAAGCAGCCATGTCCAAAGACCTGGACCTGGGCAGCAACCATGAGATCACTTAACACTGATAACTCTGTTTTTATAAGCTACAGTTACTGTGTGATGAACTCACCTTCGCTCTGGACTGAAGGCCAATACTTCCAGGTTTGCAGAATCATTCTCAGTATCCCTGTTCTTGTTCTGCTCCTTGGATGCAATCTCACAACCTATTGACAGCCAAAGAAAATATGGCAAGACGGGTAAATACATTTAGCTTGTAAATAAATTTCAAAGGCAAGCTATCCACCAGCATGGGCAGTTATTTTATAAACTAAAGTAATTTACATGTGAGGGGAAAAAAACAACTAATTTTAGACTATTGCCTATGATTGTAAACCAGAAGCAAAACCTACCTATAATAAACCCAGGAAAAAAAATCTAATTTGGAACAAAAACATTTTTCTTTAATTATTTTTTTTTTTAATTGTTCTTCAATATTGTTTATTATCTAAATTTTAAATTTAGATAATAAACAGGGAGTTTGGCTAATAGAAACAATTGTACCAGTTCAGTAAATAACACGACCTCCGGCAGAGTGCATTAGTGCATTCTTTGTTGCTTTGTGGAATTGTTTACCAATTTTTGTGATGTAATGTGAATTTTCCAAAAGACTAAGCAATTTTCTCAGAACAATGAAGCATGGTCTTAGAAAAGCATTCTCAGCTGTTCCTGAACTAAGTGCTACGCTTTGTTTTTTCATGTTGATGACTGATCACATGTAACAGTCAAGAAAAACGACTAAACAAAATAAAATGAAATATTCTAGTTAAAACAGCTAAAGTTACAACAAAAGTCAGTTTTTCAAGGATAGCTATAAGGTTTTTCAAGGTAGCTGCATTTTTCTTATCGCTACGGCAACATTTAAGAGGAAATAAACAGGATTTGTAAAATAACTGACCAAACACCTAATTTTCTTCTTTGCGCAATTAATAATTTGTGTGCTACGCAGATAATAAAATGAAGTTGTGAGCTTAAATTTTTTACTCTTTCACCCAGTGTATACTTTAATAACACTGTAGATAAAATTACCAAACATTGTGAAATAATGACACTTAGGTATTGGATTACATGTGAAAATGTTCAGGTGAAAAACTTTTACGCTCATGGTGAAAACCAATGTCTCTCTGACTTTGAATTCGATAACAAAGCTTAAAAATGAGCAACATGGAGCACTGGGCTTTAGTGGCAAGAGAACACATGTCACTACAGCCCATGTGGGACGGTAAGCAAAGGGAGGAGACAGCTACACCTGTCACAGCACACACCTGGGGACAGACAGACACAGACCACCGACTGTGTGTGTGGATAAGGATGTCACCAGTGGCATGTCCATACTATGCCAACAAAACAAGAGGCAGCGCAGAGTCGCGGCGAGCTGAGCACAGAGGATTTAGCATCAGCTGGGTCAAGATCCCGCAAGTTAGCCGGCTGTTGGACGAATTTCTGAAGCACTAATGAGGCTGGATGTCTGAGCAGAGAAGACACTGTGACAAATAATTAGGATTCTCCATTCATATTATTGCCCTTCATTTACAGATAAGTGACAAATAATTAGCTTCCTGATAATAACCTCACCTTTGAGTTGACAGAGATAAGTGGATGTGTGGGTCCGTTTTTCAGTGGCTGTAATGACAGCTAAATTATTGAAATATGAGTGGCTTTTGAATAAAAAATAGGGCCAATAAATGATTTTATTACCAGAAGACAATTTACTTGCAAATGTGTAGCATGTGGTTGTGGCACTTCTGATTATGAGAGCAGCGAGAGGCCGAGGGAATAGGATAAATGAAAGAGGGGGATGTGGAGAGGGCAGTTCATTAATGTAAATTTAATCTAATGTGGAGTTTACTTCAACCCCTTGTTAGGAGGAACAAACAATTACTGTACAAATACATTTTCTTAGGTTTTGTATTGCCTGAACTCAATTACTTTTGCTGGTTTACCAACAATAAAACTCCACTTGCCTTTAGGTGTGGCCACACTGGCTTTGGTGCCATTGCAGTTTGTGTTCTGATTGGGTGTGTTCAGCACGTTCTTGTTGGGTCGATTCTTCTTACTGGACACAGGGGTTCGAGGGTGAGGCAGAGCAAATACATCGACTCCTTTCTCTCCAGCAATGTTCTCCTTGTTCTCCTGGTCCCTCTCCTTCCTCTCACGGTGTTGTGGTGTCATCGTGCTTCCTGGGGTCGGTGTGAACACATCTCTCTTTTCTGCTAATGGTGATGTGAGTTTCTTCAGAATCACAAACAGAATTTTTTTTTTATGATACCATGTTCATGTTAAGGAGTCAATATTTGAACTGTGGTGTTGTCTCATGGTGGCAGAAATGTGCACTTTCCACATTTTGACACTATAAACCACTTTTTCATGGTTTTAGTACCAAGAAAAAATATTTCCACTGGAGACTTTCTGTTTTTGCTTTGAAAAAATAAATGAATAATAAAAACATACACACACACACTTTAAAAAGGTGATTATAATGCTTGAAAAAGGCTCCTGTGCTGACATATAATCTTTGTGTACATTGTCCAATTACCTTTATGCAATAGAAGTAGCACTGGCCAATAACAGTGCATGAAGGGTAATCGGAAAGGCTCTTCTGACACCTTTTACTCATCAGGTTTTTTATTGTGTATCTATTCCACTGCACATGTAAAGAAAACTAAAGATATTTCATACCACATCTTTGTTTTCATCTTGCCGACTTCTGCCTGCCTGCGTTTTGTGCTGTCGAACTGACACCCAGGGAGAATCATCAATATAGTCTGAGCAAAAGTCCAAAGACCCAATAAGAACAGCATCTTCGTCTTCACTGAAGTGAAGAGCTTCTCTTTTCTGGAAGTAGGAAAAAAATCCTTAGATTACATTTTTATTTTGAATAATTAAGTAAATAAAATAAGTCATTTTTTTTAACTAAATATCCAACTTTGTGATGTTCTAAAAATAGCATAGCTGGTCAGGTCCTGCATGTTACCTGCAGTCCTTGATGCAGAGGAGATTCCTCACAGAGGCGCGCCTCAGGGCGAAGGCGAACAGGCTTCCCCTTCTGCTTCTTGGACAGCAGCAGCAGGTAGGTGGCTGTGACCTGATCGTACTTCCACTGTGGAAGGTCAAATCTATTAAGCTACACATCTAAAGGAAGCTGTGAGAGTCTGCTCTCACAAACTATGAGTTTGTGAGATACAACACAATCATAAAGCAAACAAACAAGTTGGGAGGCACAAGTATTAGTACACACACACACACCTCCTTCACCAGCGCTGCGGTGCTCTCTCGTGATCGCTTCATGTTTACCGCCATCTCAGTGATACAGTCCTCATCTATGTAGGCAACCTACAAAAAAATGAAAATTAAAATCTGAGTGGGTCAGTGGTTGGGTGAGAGACTGCTCATTCTGAACCAAATGAAGTGTCCTTATTTAAAGTCAGCTTCATGAAAATCCGAGTGACGAGATCGTAACAGAGATTCGCTGCTTTCTGGCTGCCTGTACCGGCTGTCTGCTGAGCCACTCTACGGGGCTGTTGTAGTCCTTCATCACCCAGGGGTGATCCAGAAGCTGTCTGACTGTCAGGCGACGCTTGGGGTCCACCTAGAGGGCATGCGGAGAAACAACACCTCAGTAGGCAAAAACAAACCCCTGGTCTAAAGGCTGCATGATGTTTTATGTGAACATGCGCATCGCTAATTTAAAATCATTTATTAAATTCACAGTGCCTTTCAAAAGTTGTTAAATCTTTAATTTTATTCACATATTGTCACATTATAACCGCACACCTTAATGTTCTTTTATTGGTATTTTATGTGACGGGAAGAATTTATGCAGAAAATAACTGAAGTGAAAGACAAATTATACATGATTTATGAATTTTTTTTCAATAAAAATCTGAAAAGTGTAGCTTGCATTTGTATTTCTGTATTCAGCCCCAGTGAGCAAAGCCTTTGTTGAACCACATTTTACTGCAGTAAGACACTTTCTTGACACCATCATTTCCTCATTACTCTGTTCAAAACAACTCAAGTTCAGTTCAAATCTGATGAACAGAGTCTGTTAACATCAGTTTATACAAGTAACTGGATTGACTGAGCCATTACAATACATGTTTTGTGCACATGTAACCAACTCCAGTCCTCCAGGGATGGTGTCCCTCAGCTTTTAGATGTTTTTCTGTTTCATAATTAGGTCATTGGCAACTCTGAAGAACTTGACTACACGCCGAAGACATAATTGAACCATTTTAATCATGCATAGAACCAGCAAAACAACAAAATAAATGTGTTGCTGATTGATTTTTCAAGGCATAAGTTTCAAAATCTTTTTTTTTTTCCTTTTCATCACTATTATGGACTTATTTGCTTCATTTCTGTATATGACAGACATGAGTTATATGGTAACTCAACAAAACCAGAGGGCTAAATAATTTTAAGTTCTTTGATTTCTTCTACAAATAGTTTAAACACCAGAAAACTGTAGCTAAGAGAAAACAGAAAATTAAAAATAAAAACAAGTATGAAGTAGCCATTGTAAATACACACCTGCATCATTTGGTTGAGAAGGATGACACTGCCTGGTGAGAGCCACCGTGGGTTGTCATATTTACCTCTCTGGAAAAAGAAGAATAAAAAGCTCAGGGTTAAAAGTTATAATTAAAATTAACCTAATGGTTATAATTAAAATGTTGAGTAAAATGCAACCAAGTGCTTTACTTTGAAAATTTAAAAAGTGCTCCTTGATACATCTATGTACAGATGGTGTGAAAATGAGGATAAAAAAACTAATGGGAAAAACAATTTCCAATGCAAATGTGTGTATGTTTCTATGTTCTTTCAACAACACCGAAAGAAAGAACAATAGCGCAACAACTGTACTTCCCTATCTTGTTAAGACTGCAGCAGTGATCTAATAGTTTGTTTATCTTGGTCTCGCTCTAACCTCTTTAAAGACTGGGTCTCGTCTGGTTCGGGTCAGGTGGTCTCAACTGCAATGCTAGTCTTGTAGTAAATTAGACTGGAACTGCTTTGTATTCAACAGAAATTGTACATCACATACCATAATCTTTCTGTAAAGGATCATGCAGTTGTCATCATCAAAGGGAAGATATCCACAGAGTAGAGCAAACAGCAGCACTCCCATACTCCATACATCAGCCTGGACATTAGACATCACACAGTAGCATGTCAGCACCAAGTGTAACAGACAGGATTTCACAGCTCAGCTGCTATGAGTTATGCACCAGAAAATATGATCAGGACAAACATCAGAGAGCAGAACTGTGAAATCATTCTTACTGAGCGCAAGTCGAGCTGGGTCTAATGGATCCTACAAAAACCCAAGTCCAACATTTAAAGTTAGAGCTTTGCAAATGTCTTACCTCTGAACCAATATATGCTTTTCCCTGAATGAGTTCAGGAGCAGCATATGCAGGGCTCCCACAACATGTCATTAGCTCATAACCTAAACCCCCCTGAAAGAAAAAACCCCAAAGATATATAAATAAGAAAAAAACACACATAGTGGCTATTATTGCAAACTAGGAAAAACAATAATAATTAATTATTATTAATAATTCAAATTAATTTCTAATTGCCTTCATCACAAAGAATGATTCAGAGGATGCAGCAGCATATGTACCTTTGGTTTGGCACATAGGCCAAAGTCTATGAGCTTCAAGTTACGGTCCTCATCAATCAGCAAATTTTCCTACAGGGAAGAGAAACAACTTGATTTAGCTTTAGTTGCATAACTTCACATTCAGGTATGTAACTGCAGTTAGTACCGGTTTAAGGTCCCTATGAGCGTATCCTTGGCTGTGGACGTAGGCCATTGCTGAGACAATCTGTCTGAAGAACACCCTGGTCTCTTGCTCTGACAGTCGGTCCTTGGCTATGATGTAATCAAACAGCTCCCCACCAGGGCAGTACTGACCCAAGACCCAACAAGAGATAATTATATATAAAAAAACTCATGTCATAATCTCTACCATTTACAGTGAGTGTAAAGTTTGAGGGGAGTTACCTCAAGCACCATGAAGATCTGTGTTGAAGTTTCTATGACATGGTAGAGTCTGCAGACATGTTGATGACTGAGGTTCTTCATGGCTTCTATCTCCACTTTTACACGCGGCAAGTCATCCTGAGCGGAACGATGATCATTTAGCTTTTTGGATGTATGAATTGGTATTTCTTTACAGAACAACCAATAATATTTAATTTAGTTTTGACTGTTATTTTTGCAAAAAGCTAAAGTCTTGTGTAAAAGCCATGCTGACATTTGTGCAACAAACTTGAAAGAGCAGCACAGCATCGTTACTGTTGGCTCTCATTTTTTTTGTCTCTGGCAGCAAAACTCTCTTTAGTATTACTGTTTCCTGTCTTAGTAACTTAAACCCTTAATATTAACACAATAATTAATTGCATGCAAGATCAAACTATAGAACTTGAAGAATGACTTATGTGGAGGATCTCTCCACTTCAAACAAGTGACTGGGAAAGCCCATTAAAATACATTCCTTAAGAATAAACTTATGAAACATCAAAAATATACAGTATGGTTACCATAGCCTAGTTTCTTTTGACTGGAAGTGAGACTGGTCTGATTAATAGTTAAACTTTTCTCCCCCTTTTTCATGTATCATTTATTTATCTGGACTCCAATTCTGCATTTTTCTATTGTTTTTATTTATCACTGTTGACATTATGATTTTTTTTTAATGCTCTCGTTTGTTTATTTTTGTTTTTCTATTGGTTTATTGTGCGTCACGTGACCTAATTGTGTCAAATAAAAGTTGTGCGACCTTCAAACAAAGGAGGAACAACAGGAAGCCAAACTGTGTTTTGTGTATGTCACATTTAACGCTGTGCCAAAAGTCAACCTGCTAACAATCACCATCATCATTATTACTATTGGCTCTCATTTTCTTTGTATCTCATCATTCAGGAGGGAGAGCAGCATTATGTAGCCTCACTAGTGTGTTGTAAAAATAATTATGCTGTTTTTTTTATGTGAACATTTTCGTGCCAAATCCAAATTCATGTCTGGACAGTTTTAATGAAAAGGTCTATTTGCGTCTCACCCCGAGATCCTTTTTATTCATGATTTTGATGGCGACCTTTTCTCCTGTCAGCAGGTGTCGGCCCAGTTTAACTTTAGCAAAGCCGCCTGCAAAATAAACAAGGTTCAGAACCCCCACATCCGGGACGAATCGATACAAACATAAAACACTTGAACACAGCACCTGAGCCGATAGTCTCATAGACCTCGTAATATCTGTGGAGCTCTGCGGCTCCGCGGTGTTCCGTCCTCTCCACAGGCATCCTGCTTGTTCCAGCGACCTAAAAACAATCCTCACTGCGGAAATAGATTCACTTATCACCTCACCGCCGACACCAACGTATAACACACACCTTCAAAACACTTTTATTCATGTTTTAACCTTCTTTTCAGTGCCATGCAGCTAACGTTTTCTGCCTGCTAACTTGCGTTTGCGCAACCAGAAAACTATTGTTGAAATGAAGTAAAGTTACAATGTCATTCGGTACAGACGATTAACGCCTCTCTATGCTTTAAAATTACCTTATCTTGTTAGAAACAGACGTAAACCATAAAGTTGAATGAAGAAACACTTACCTCAAGGATGTTTGGTTACAGGAGTTTGAATTTCGCCCGTCAATTGACGACATTTCCTGTTTCCGGTTTGTTCGCCCCCTTGTGGTAAAATGTGATACTACACTAGAAAACGACCCTCAAAATGCATTCAACTAAGATTCATCCACCAAAACCCCTTATAAAATTTTTTTAGAAATGTTTTTGCCTTTGAACTTTGTAGTGCTTTACAAAGAGGAAAAAGTTTTAAAAAAGCACTGATACACAGAGACATACTTTTTAGGCTTTCTCTACAGGTTGAAGAAAACTAAGAAGGATCTAAAATGTTTTACTTCCCATTATAGCAAATGCATACAAATTTGATTTTATATAAAACTTGCATATTATAAAGTAACTATCAACAGAATAGATTTGTTATCAAATTTGTGCCTGCTTTAACGTACATTTTACAGTTTCTACACCATAATGCAAAACAGATAAGGGATACTGTAAATTCAAGCTGGTAGTACAGTGCATTAAACAATAAAGGGAGCAGAATATCACCAAAAACATCTATTTTAATAACTTCCTTCAAAACGTGAAGCTTATATTAAAAATACATTGCAGAATAATTTTCATACTTTAATTTTTTTTCCATTGTGATGATTGTGGCTTACAGCTAATAAAAAACCAAATTTCAGTTCTCTGAAAATGTAAATATATAATTAGGTAGATAGAAAAAAAAGAACTTCAATGTACAGACAGACCTCTGAAAAACATGTCTGTGTAATATTCTGTATTTGCACTCCATTCTTAGTTGGGGTTACTTTTGCATTAACTACTGCATTGCTGAACTAGTTTTGGCAATGTGGGAAGACATCATGTCCAATTAGATAATTAAATTACCATGTCTATAAAGCTGGTCAACAGTGAAGTGCAATGAAACATCCTGTTAGATGGCTGTTCTGACTTTAGATTTAATAAAATACAGCAGATCAACACAAGGAGATAATCATAGTCTGCAAATTATCACTGGCTGTAGAAATTGAACTTCAAGCAGCTTTACATAGATTTTGCATACTGCACACTGAACAGCCAACATCTTGAGCAATAACCTTTTGTGGCTGATCATCCTTGTTAAGAAATTCATTGTCTATGCTGCCAAACAGTCATCAATTTTCCCAATGACTGTGTGTAGGCCATAACATTTCTGCTTTCAAAGTTATGCTTATCAATCTTAATACAGCAATTTTCCAAGAATGTAACAAATGTTGGGTTTTCATGATAATTAACTGAAATAAACACTTGAAATACATTACTGTTTCACTTTGTGAACTGCCTTTATTTTACTGAACTATATCAATGATATTCTATTTCAATAAGTACAAGTTTAATGTTAGTTGTAAAACAAATATTTGCCCAAACTGAAGGTTCAAAAATTTCAGCTACTGCCATAATTATCTGTAAACAACTTAAAAGTCAGCAGTGAAGTGAAAATATGCTTTAAATGTTCACATCTATTTGGTCAAGTGAATATAACACCAGGTCTGCATTCTTTCAAGATAGTAAGATCATTGCTTTAATGGGTTGACAGCATGTAAAAGGCCATAATTCAATCACATTAACTTAAAGCACTGAAATGTGAAAAACAAAGACCAGTCCAAATTGCGTTCCATTTTTTCCATATAAAACTAAAAGTAAAAGCACAGGGACCAGCACTCCCCCATACACTTTCTCATATTAACATGGCTTTACATAAATGTTAGCAATGTTCTCCATGTGCCCTGGGGAACACTTGGGGAATTGCTCTATGAATGAAAGGCTGTACTGGTAGTGTCCATGCAAAGAAGGCTATTGAGAATGTTAAAAATAAAAATAATAAAATAAAAATAAGGTGAGCCTGGGCCTTTGGCATTAAGGGTTGCAGGGTCCACATTCACAAGAAAACATTTGTGTACGTTTGACTATCTTCTGACACCATTACCCCAAAAAACATTCAAGGCTCTTTCCATGCTGATTAACTCCTTTTATAAATACAACAGAAATGACAGGTGCTTATGTTTAAGATAGTTTTTTTTTTTGCTAATTATTCCTTGTTAGCTTTTTTTTTTTTTTTGCTTTATCCTTGGCTTAGGGCAGTGCTTCTCAATTCCAGTCCTCAGGCCCCCCTGCTCTGCATGTTTTAGATCTGCCTCTATTCCAGAACAGCTGATTCAAATGATTGCATGACCATCAAGTGCTGCAGAAGCCTGTTAATCACCCAAATATCCAATCCAGGTGTGTGGCGGAAGGAAAACACCTAAAACATGCAGGGCAGGGGGGCGTGAAGACCGGAATTGAGAAACACTGGCTTAGGGTATGAGATAACTGGATGGTAACACCATCCTTACTAAAGGGTTCTGTAATAAAACTTCAAGAAAAAAAAAAAAAGAAAAGAAAGTTACAGTCCCCCCACCCCAAAGAAAAGCTGCCCAAAATTGGACAAACACCACTTTTACATGTTAGTTCTGAAAATAAGACAAGTTACAATTTTTAACAAAATGTATCTGTCTACAACAAAAAAATATACATTTCACTCCCCTTGAGATTTGTTCAGCTTATTATGTAATAACTGGTCTGTTTTCTTTGTAGCATCGTACCAACATTCACGGACTTTGATATTGAAGAAGTATAAAGACAAATACAGTAGGATAAAATACAGTTAAAAAAATACAAAAAAGGATGTTTTTCTTAAATGATAATTTATCAGATACAAACCCAGAAACTGATCCTTGACATGAAAAAAAAAGAAGAAAAAAAAAGAAACTAGAGTTACCCCCTGAGGTCAAAAGATGAAACTATAGCCATGTCTCAAACCAGAGTTTACTACTAAATACTACACTACTTTGTTTTGTTTTTTTTGAAGTAGTGTGCTCTTAACTGGACGTCCTTTGTGACACACATAATGTGCAGTAAGCAAGTGCACTAGTTTGGGCGTTACAACACATTAGCAAGATATGACACCAAGGAAAATATGAAGGCACCGTTATCTGAGGCACAAAACACCTCAAGAATCAAACAACTATTGTGTCAAGGGAAGATTAAAAAAAAAAGAAGAGAATTATAAGTTCAAAAGGTGATTTTGTTTTTACGAGTACAGTGCTTTGCTGAAGTACTCAATCTCACTGAACTATATCACATCTTGTACCACAACAGCAACCCACATTGCATTTAATACAATTTTATGTGATTGATCAACACAGTAGTTTATAATTGTGAGATGGAAGAACAATGATACACTGTTTTAAACGCCCTTAGAGCCGCAGGTTAGGTGAGAGAACCTGCTGACAGACACGACCATTAGCAATTCACAAATCTGTCCTGCGTGGACAAGTAGCAAGAAGAAAAATATTTTTGAAATTAAATAAAAATTCACACCACCGATTTTCATTTGCACAAACTTGTATAAACCATATCCTAATTTCACATTATAAAATACTTTGTCTTGGTCTATAACACAAAAATCCCACTAAAATACAAGGATGTCTGCAGTTGTGATGCGAGAAAAATGTGAAACAGTTCAACGGGTATAAATACCTCTCCAAGGCTCTGTTTGAGGCAGTGAATCGGATTAAGGCCAAATTACTCAAGAACGTCCAGTCTTAATGCATGTACAGCATATATCAGCAATATGATGTTAGAACCTGACTCAGAGATTTGCCAAAAAAGATACGTTTAAAAACCACAACTCTAGTTATTCTCAGTCTGGTTTGCTACATAGACCTTCTCTCTCAAGGTTAAGTCAATTATACTCCGCTAGGCATTGCAAGCTTGTATTTCAGAGGATGTTATTATGCGCAATAAAATATACATGTATGTTAGAGGAATATATGTGAGTTTCAGTCTATAAGATCTCAGGAAGGAGTACATCCAAGCATTCAGGGTGAAGACTTTGGCTTTAAAAAGTTAGTCTAAATATGCACAAATATGAAGCGCATATGAATCTTATGTCATCAAATAAAAATGGATATGAAATAGTTGAATAAAATGGAAATGAACAAAATGGCTCACAAATAGTCACAAAATGTCTCACCAAAAACCATTTCTTCTTAAATGAGCAAAAAACAAAACAAAAAAAAAAGAAATGTTTTCAAGTTTCACCTTTTCACACATGTCGCATTTCATCTGTAACCAGACTTGTTTGAAAAGGAACAAGAACTATAAAAAGGAACTGATACTTGGATTCGGAGGGCTTGAAGGGGTAAAAGTTCAAGTTTATCATTCCTCATGTGCAAGTCAATATAAAAATGCTACAAGTCGTACAACGCTTTTGTCAACGTGGCGTGTGTAAGGGCAGGCCAAGCCCCCTCCCCTCTGTAGTTTGCTTAATAAAAAAAGGGGCTTGGATATTGGCAGGCCAGCTTGCTCATCACTGCTGCAGTGCATAGTCTCTAATGCACTGCATTTTCTGCTCCGGCTCTTCAGCTGCATCTTGTGTGAGGGAAGAGCAGCGGTTGGAGTCCACCATCGTCTCTCTCTTTTATGGTCAAAGGATCTCCTCCATCCTTTACTAAGAAATGCTGCTCCTGTCATATTTATTCCTATAACTTCTGTTTATGTTCAACTAACCCTCCGTGCAAGTGTGTCTTACTCGCTGTCTGTTTCTAATTCTGAGTCGGACCACTGCACTGGGCTCAGTCTCCCATGTCGCTGGGCGTACTCTATGACGGCAGTGTAGCAAAAATAGTACTGGTCCCAGGTCTGGATGCTGAAAGCCCTCTGTGTGCGCATCCTTCGCACCGTCTGATGAACGTTTACTGTGCCTACATCCTCCAGCTGTGACAGGCAGATGTCGAGTGTGCAGAATGTGCCTTAAGAGGAAGGAAGGAAGAGAGAGGAAGGAAGGAAGAAGAGAAAGATAACTGAGCAACACTCAATAGAATACAGAGTCAAATGCAAACATTTCAAATGCATAATAAGTATAAAAAAATAAAATCACATACAGGGTACATGTATTTTTACTTAAGCTAAACTTACATCCAACATTTTTTAAACATGAAATATGCAGACTTGAATGAAAATAAGGCAGTGTTCAAATTTAGCTGCATCATATAAAGCCATGACAACTAAGCCAGTCATGTAAAATTCATCATGACACGACATCAAATTCAATTTCCTGTTACAAAGGAACAGGAAATTGTTGCAGGTTATTACTATAACCTGCAGTTATAGTAATAACTGCAGGTATTATCGGGTGAGCTGACTTGACAATAGTTGTGTTTACCTGTCCGACCGATGCCAGCACTGCAATGCACAACCACCGGAGGGCCCCCTGGAGGGCCCCTCCAGCTGGACCCCAAGCTTTGCACTGCTGCCTTCCTTCTTTCAAGTACATGCTCACGAAAGTCCAACATAGCTGAAGCACTTTTAGGCACCCCAAAGTCTGGCCAGCTGACATAGAGGTAGTGACAAACTTCCCGTTTCTCTCCAGACTACAAACACATGTAAAAAATAAAAAGAAAAAATTTAAATCTTATAAACTGGTTGTGCATACAAAACATAACTGAAATTGATGTTACATTCTTTTTTTTTTTTTTTTATCTCTTATGAATCTTAGACAGCTTTAGATTTATGCAAGCCTGTGTATGAGCTTACCTGTGTGTTATATAGTTCAAGATAGGAGAGCTTGAAGTCCTGAAACACCTGGATGTGTGTGTTTTTAACCATAAAGTATCCATGCTGTTCAGTTCTACCCTCCTCCAGCGGCCAGTACTGACCACATTTGACCCGTCCACGCTCTACAACCCTAAGAAAATCATGTTACTTAAAATTTAGCTATCAATTCTGAGTTTCAATGCATGTTGCAAAAATGTTTTAATGGCAATCAAGACATCAGTCGATATTATAAAATCTCACCTGGTGGTCATGACAACGATAAGTACCATCTGCTCCCATACCATTCGCCAAAAGTCAACAAATGTTTTTGGCAACGGACCTGAAGGACAGAAAGTCATAGTAATAAAAAGGCTTCATGTTGCTGAGGAATGAGCCCTGAAACCTACAGCTCCAAAGCCTTAAGCTGTTCTTTAATCTACACAGTGGCTCTTAAGATGGATTAAAAAAAAAAACATACAAAAAAGAAATGATTTTTTAAATATATGAAACAGAAAAAACCCCTGTAATTTTAGAAGTTTATCTTAAAATGTACATAAGCACATTGTCGCCAAAAAATATCTGTTGTGCTTAGCTAACAAGCATCACACAAAAGGCAGGTAGTGTGTGCGTTCACCACACACTATCCTAACCCTAACCTAGTACGTGGCAGGTTTTAAAATACATTAAAACTTGTAGAGCCATGTTTTAAAGTTCCCTCTCCTCATCACTTTAACCAACAAATTATTTCACATTTATTTAAGTGAGTAATATCAAATGCAGTAAAAAAAAAAATCCCTGTTTGTCTACCTGAGCAAAACGTGAACCAAGTAAATTCAGAACCAAGACATGATGAGGCAAATTGTTCTTCTGTGCTGTTTATCTCTACTGTTCATTTGATACTGAAAACACAGAGTCTTAGTTTCCAACAGTGGTAAATATTAAAACAGTAGTTAACTAAACAGGCTTGTGTCACATAGATGTCGAGACCAACTTATTGGTCTACAGTTTGACAAAACTTGCATAAAGAAAATCAAAAAGTTTTGAACCTTGAGTAGCGATGTAGGTATTGCTTCTCTTGTACCCATCCATGAAACTGGCATTTATGTAATCTGATGTCTGAAAAAACCAAAGACAAAAAAAAGGCAGGTTCAGGTAACAACCCAACATCCTCTGGCAGGAGAACAGCAAAAATATTATTTATGTTTAATATTATTAATAATATCATTTTTATAAATATTTTATTATACAAAGAACAAAAATGGATTCGTAGACGATGTGACCAACAGCTATAGCGGATTCTGATGAAAAGATTAATGTAGTTATAGTGTAGTACAAAACTACAAATACCCCTTCTACTTTTCACATATTTTGTCAAGTTACAAAATCAGGCTTCAATGCATTTCATTGAGATTTTATATGACCAGACACCACAAAGCAGATTGTACTTGTGAAGCAGAAGAAAAATTATATATGGCTGTCAAATATAAAGAACTTGAAGAAGAGATGCATATTTGTATTTAGCCTAATTCTTGGCAAACTTTGAACAGAGAACTACTTTAAAAAATTGAATGACTATAAATCAACATAATATGACAAGAAAGGAGAGAATTAATCAGAGAAGAGGATCAAAGGAGCTGCAGAAATCCACAGCAGAGATGGGAGAAACTGTTGACAGTTATAATAAAGAAATTATCACCACCTTCCTAAAATAATGGTCTAATTTTTTATTTTTTCACCAAAAGTGATTTCTGCAGGAGAATCTAAAACAGAGCTTCAAAAACATTGTTTGGATAAAAGCATGTCTATGCATCAGACTAATCTGATCAATGTCAAGGCAAAAACTGATCTCTACAAACTCTCCATCCACTTTGACTGAACTTGAAATATTTTGCAATGGTAAATGGGCAAGAATTTCAGTCTATAAAAGAGCAAAACTGGAGGAGATACCCAAAAACATAGATATAATTCCAGGAAATATGTGCTTTTCAGAGTATCATATTATTAAAAAAAAAACTAAATAAATAATTCACTAAAGTTTGTGGTGGTAATGTGGCGAAATGTGTTGAACAGCAACAGAAAACAGAATTTTAAATATCTGCACATTTTGTCAAGAGAGTCTTAATTCATGTGTAGTCATCTGAAAATAAAAGAAACAATTAGGCCAGAGATAACAAAAAGGGATAAGATTATTACCTCATCTTCATCATCACAAAGTTGACAGAGTCTGACCCGTGATTGGTCCAGGCACAGAACATCACTGTACCGGTTTTTAATCTGATTTGACATTTTCCTGTAAAGACAGTTAGGAGTTCAGTCTGGTTATATGGACTGGTGTGAATCTTCCTGTCTGAATAGTTTTCCTAAACCAGCAGAGATAGAGACACAGTGAAACAGACTGAGACTTACTTGGAATAGTCGAAGGTGCCGGCTGGAGGCTCCTTGCGAATGTCCTCGTACTCCTGGTAAATCCCCTTCTTCTTCTTCCTCTTGACATACTCCACCAACTGATGGACCATCATTCCTCCCTGGTCCGGCATATGAACCGATACCTCCGTGTAACGATTCTCATCGTCATCAGGATCCCATGATGAAGACAGGGGTGGGGACTGCGATGCAGGCTGGTTGGGTGGGCGGGGCAGAGCTTTCTGAGGCAGCGGAGGAACCCCTTCCTGTTCTTCGTCCTCGTCCTCCTCCTTCACAGCTTCGTTCTGAAACCGGCTGGCGGGGTTTGTTGTGATGCCAGCTGCTGGGTCGTCATCAGCTTTCTTTGATAGCGATGTGTTGGGGGGAGTGTCTGATTGGGTAGGGGCTCGGCAGCCACGGCCGTTCACGTTTGAGTTGGGACCAATGCCTGTGTTGGCTCCACTCAAGGGCGTACCGTTCCAGTGCTGGTGGTTCCCCTGTGACTTGTCTGCACTGGAGTTGGAGCCCTGTTGGTACTGGCTTGGGCCTTGAGTCCTGCCCTCCACACCGACAATGTGGTTCTGAGGGTTAGCATTGTTGTCATCGTAGCAGTTGGCATTAGCCACGGTTCGCTCAGTACCCTGGAGGGTTTGGGAAGGCACTGTACCAATGCTTGCGTTGCTATTGTCCAAGCTGTAGGAGCGCAACAGGCTTCCCACGCAGTCATGTGTGTCATGTTCTTGTGTGTCACCCTGGGCGGTGTTGGACTGCATGTTAACACAGGACTGGATCCAGGCCACGTGGCTGTACTGGGATGTTCCACCAAGATGCTCAGGGAGGGAGGAGACTGGAATATGACTGACCAACTCGTGAGCTCTCACTGTAGATACCTGGGAGGAAGAAAAATACTTTATAAAAGACCTGACTTAATAAATGTGCACCCAGGAAATTTTATGCACACACCCTTTCCCTCAGCTTTTCTCTGACAAAAAGTCGAAGAACTGCGAACGGCGCTCGGAACCAAAGTGGAGAGGACACAATGAAGACGCATTTTAATCGGGCAGGAAATGCCCCCTGAGGAATGGAAGGAGACGCACAAAATAAAACGGGCTCTTCATTACAGAAAACACACAAATGTATAAATAAATATGTATATTTACCTTGAGCAAATTCAGAATCTTGACACAGAGCTCATAGTCAAAATTTCCATAACTTGAGTTTGTCATGTCATAAATAAATATGAGTCCGTCTCTTTGAGTTTCCAAACTGCAAATAAATGAACAAGATGGTCACATAAAAAAAAGAGCATGATCGAAAAGGTCACCTAAAGATGACTGAAAAAAATTATGCAATTCTGTTAAGCTTTTGCTGTTTAGCTTCAAATTAAATACATGTGTTCATAGCACCTTGCAAAAGTATTCATACCCCATAATTTTCTTTTCTCTTTACATATTTCCTCACTGTACACAAACTTCAATTTGTTTGTCATTTTGTGAAATGGACCAACGCAAAGCATCATATAACTCCAGTAGAAGCAAAAAGATATGGTATGCATTTATATCCAGCTCTCGTTAGCCTGATACTCCTATATAAAACTATTTGGCAGGATATAGTGTAGCAGTGGAGCAGGCGGTAAATATATTAAGGGAATAACTTTTAGATGCACCTGCAACAAACTGCATTTAGAAGTTACTTAATCAGTCAAACAGAGATGCATGTTATTTAATCTTGGCATACACAAAGATCACCTAAGAAGAGCATAGGACTGAAGTAGTTTAATTTTACATTTTTGTTCCAAGCAATCATAAAAACAACAGAATGATGGCTAAACAAGCAAGAAAAAAAAAAGATTTTTTTCTTTAAATTACTGTCTTAGGATATTCTGATTCACATCTATACTTTTATTTTATAATACTTAATGACCGATTGTTGCTTCTACCTCTTTCACCACTGTATCAACATGCTTCATAAGATCATGTCTGGAAAAGTGAAAGATGGCAGAAAGAAGATTGGAAACAACTTCTTACTGGCATTTATGAACTGACTCCTGGTAGGTAAAAGTATCCTATAGTCAACAGCACAATTTAGCAAAACTGCAATGTTATGAATTAGCAGTGAAATTATCTGCTCACAAAGAGACGGCAGCAAAAAGCCTGTTAGGCGCCACAAAAGACTTGACGGTAGAGGTTCATCTTCCAGCAGGACAATGACCCTCAACATACAGCCAGAGCTACATAGGTTTACATCAATGCATATCCATGTGTTACAAATATACAACAGAAACCCATAAAACCAATTCAGAATCTGAGGCATGACTTGGAAAATTGATATTCTCACACACTCAGCCTCCAGTTTTACTGAAGTTGAGCTATTTTGCTAAGACAAATTTACAAATATGTCAGAAAATGTCTGCATTTAGTTTTTCTTATGTGTTATTGGATACTTTTAGTATGTTCAAAATATTTAACAGCATCATAAACAGAAAATTTTAATACCTTATAAATTAAGTATCTGAAAAAAAAAATAATTAAAGAGCAGCTCAACAACAACCAAGTCGATCACAGAACTGAATATTGACGCCTCACCTCTCTATGGCTTTATCCAGCTGATAGATGATGGCCTGCAGAACAGCTTTGTGGGTGGTGATGTCTGGCCGATGGAGGCGAGCAGTGAAGAGTGCTAGGGCAGCACCATTAGCATCTCGGCCAGGCTGGTGTGATCCATCAACAGAACAGGTCATTAAAAAATAAAGAAAAATCCAAACAAAAACAATGCACATTAAATAAAATGATGCTATTGTTCTACACATGTTAATCAGTCAGGTCTGCAGAGAACTTCATAATAAAGGTCCTCTAAAAGCTTGTTGTTCTCCTTTAGACTGGTGTGTAACTGAAAGACACATGTTGTTCCTTTGTATTTTGCTCCAACAACTGCATTAATACTAACCAGGACTGTAAATTTGCCACTCAGCAGTTCAGAGCGGAGGGGCTCCTCGTCTGGGTTTATATTGATGATACCCTCTTTGATCCGGGTATTCTAATCAAAACAAAGGATAGACAGAGGAGAATCATTATCATCCTTGTATTTTTTACAGCAGTTTTTTTTTTTGAAGCTCTAGAAAAGCATTTAAAGATGTGTTGAATGACAGAAGATTAAAACATGAAAAAAGACATACTCCTGAAAATTATAGAGGAAGAAATGAGGGATACAAAAGGGAGATAGTAAATATTTAAAGGCGAGCAAACGCTACTCACAGCACAAACACTACAATGCTATTAATAGGTCTGCTACCACATATCAGACTCAAACTAACAGGGCAGCAGACACGTTTTCTTTTTCATAGGTAAGGATTTTTCTGTGGTTGCAAACATTTTGATTACTTTCTGTAAAAATAAAAGGAACACAGATGTAGAAAAACTAGATTGTTGTGCAAATGGCACTCTACACATCAGAGGGATTTATATCAGCTCTGAGACTGGACATTTATGGACTGAATGACATAGCACTTTGGTATTTAAAAGACAGCATCTGCATGTAGTTAGGGTTACACAGAAAAGATTAACTAACTTCCCACAGTGGAAGAAAATAAATATTTATATTCATCTGCAGAGAGCCTCACTTCTATGTAGTTTGACCTGATTAAAACTAGATTGTTTAGTGCAGTTCATGAGTGCAAGGCCAATCAGTGTCTAAAATGACAAACTACAGTTTGTTGGAGCACAGGCCATTCCTTCCATAATGGACCATCGCCTCACTATACAATGCTAGTTGTGGCTGAAATGAACTACAACTGAAATAGATCAACAGTTTCTCAATATGCAATCAAAAACAAACTTCCTACAATCTTTTATGACAAAAAGTTCTGATCTAACAGCAGTACACATCAGTATTTCACCATAACATGCAATCTGTTCCACTGACAAACACTAAAATATTTTGCTGTACTGATTTTAACACTTATTGCACTTAGAAAGACTAGGATTTGTTGTTGTTGAGAAAATGGCACACTGTGAATGGAAATATTTTTTTTAAATAGCTTACGGTAGGACTTTATAAAAAAAGTACAATTAAGTAAAAAACAGGGAATGAAACAAAGCATACCTTATATGCTTGGAATAGATCGATGGCCCTGGAGACGTCAAACTTGCGGGCCATAAGAAACTTAACAGCTGTAGGCTGGGAGACAAGCCCAGCACTGTGGGGGAGCTCCCTGCTCCTCACTTCTCTCAGGAACTCCTCCACAGCCTGACAAACAAAAAGAGATCAACTATCTGATCGAAGACATCATCAATAGAGGCAACATTATCCATTAGGTTTGGGAATAAATTAAAGATATCAATTGAAGCAAATCTGGAGAAAGCAAACAGAGAAAAATAAAGGATGAAATCTTATGGGTGGCAAACAGATCAGCCTTCTACATCTCGAGCTAGATGATACCGATAGCAGCTTGTATGAATGAAAACACTCAGTTTGCCATTTATAGAGTAGGATGTATTGATCCTTCTGATGTGAAGGCAGAAAGAGTTGCACTGAACACATTTTTTCACATGCAAAACAAATAAAGAATGCCTTCTTCAACCCATTGCATATTGATTGTACATTCTGGCTCAAACGGCAAACGTCAAAATCATCTCACATTCCAGGCCTGCTTGTCTTGTCAAGTTTAATTCTAAATTCAGGATGGAAGGATAGTTACTCTAGAAGATTATACTGAAAAAATCTAAACAAAACTAACACAGTAACAGACATTCAACATTTGGTAAACTTGTTGGATTATTCGAAGTAAAAAAAATAAAAAATAAAAAAAAAAGACGTATTGGCGGACCACCAAATGATCATAATGTACAATTTTCATCTATGCAGTAATACAACAAAATAAAAAAAATACAATATAGAGAACTATACAGTGCTTTAAAAACATTTGTTTTTGCTGACTTTGTTAATTAATTCAGTGAATTTAAGACATTTAATTTGACAAAACCACAATGCTTTACCTAAAAACACATTTTAAAAAATGATGTGCACATTTAATGGTGCAAATTTAATTGTATAGTGAAGCTCCTATCCCGCCTACTGATTATTCAAAAGAGAACAGTGGTTGACTTTTAGACCTTTGCCGAGATAGATAAGATTGGCTTCACATGCAAGTATCAGCTGCTCACCAATGTCCCAAAATTAAGGAAATTGGGGCAGATTTATTGGTACACCCATATTTAAAATGCTACTATAAATGTCTATTCATTCTAAAACAAACCTGGTCAAATTTGCATTTCGCGGTCTCTGGATTCTGAAAAGAAGATAGAAGCAAAAACCAGCAAGCATGCAAATAGAAATTTTTGAAGTCACTTAAACTTCAAAATTTTAAGTGACTTAAAATTTAGAAGTTGTCAACAAAAAAAAAACTATAAATATATTTATGCTCAACTTTTTGAATAGTTAAGGCCACTCAAGAGCAAACTATTTAAAGCTAAATAATGTATTTATTATTTCATTAGTTGGACAAAAAGGTAAATATTCCCTGAAAATATAGACTGATGTAACTACTAAACCATGTCTTTAGAGTGAGTGAGGACCTGCTCTAAATGTTGTTTGATAGGAAGATCTCCCTGTGCCATATTGATATTCGGATGTAAAACATTTTGAAGATCTATTCTAGTTGTCACAGTTTAAAATGCTGTTTGAAAACAGAAAGGACTGTGAGCCACACATAAAGCCAGCTTAGGGGCCTCGCTGCATATGCCCACTAGCACAAGCTGCGATATTTTTCAGCTTTCAGAAAGAATAACCATCATCAGAGTTATAAAAAAGATTACCTATTTAACTTCCTACTGTGAACATCGGTATTAGAATGCTCTACAGCAATAACAGGACGATCAAAGAGGCCAACAAGTCATATGCACTCCAGGAATAGGTCAGCTGTCATTAAGCGAATTCATGCCACAGGTAATGAGCGATGATGCTACTCATAAAAACGTTATCTGCAAATCTGGGAAGCTTCGGGAGAGTGAGCGTCAAGTAAGATAGATGACGAGCAAAGCAAGCAATCATAAAAACAACACTGCTGTCTCAGACGCAAAGAGACTTCTGATATGTGGCGTCAATGTCAAAACCAAGAACTTTAATAGAAAGCGACAGCAACAACAACTCTAGGAACACGAGTATCATTTCGGCGAATTCATGATAGTACATCCGACACAGACCGCCGCTTGTTAAGGTGGATTTGGGTCTATTTCTAGCCTGACTCTGTGTAGAACTAAAGTAAAGCTAACACTAATGTATAATTCCCAATTGCAGAATTTAGCCCCTGTATATGTTTAAACTCCACCAAGGCAGCTGTTGAGGTGACTCCAGGCAAGTCAACAATAGCTGTTAGCATTAGCTAAAGGCTAGGTTACATGTGGTAGCTGGATCTCTAACGTTAACCAACAAAAACACCCATACACAAGTTCAGAGATAATGGTACAAGTCTAACTGTTACCTTAGTATACGCATCTCGAACACGTGTATTTGGGCCACGCTAATTTAGGGTTATTAAGCATACTGACACAATGCCGGCTAATTTCTCCCCTTTACTACAAAACGCCATCGGGCTAACACACATGCTAACTCCTGTCAGTCACACGGGAGTCAGTATTCTAGAAGAGCGAACGAACGGCCCACGGCTGTTTACCTCGCTATTATTCCTTGAACCAATTAATTTCTAAGATATATTCTTAAATGAGGTCAGCCAGAGATGAAACGGGCGATGACATGTATACGCAACAAAAATTAGAAGGGAGCGAAGGGAAAAAATCGCGAAGAAACCCTTACCAGCTGCTCCTGAGTTGTCAAGGCTTCCGCCATCTTGAAGCCTCCGCAACGTCGCAGCGGGCGCGCCCACTGGCCGCTCGTTCACGCCCAGAGTGAGACGAGCGAGGCTCCGCCTGGACTGTGTGGATTACTGGCAGCCTGTTTAATGGACCGCTCCAGTCTGCCCATTTTCCAACAGAGCATTGAGTCGATTAGAAGTTATGAAAAACAGTTAGATACAAATAATATCTTGTATTGACTTATATGAAGTAACTCGACAGTGTTGCTTCTTAGAAGTAACACTGTGTAAGTAGTTCAAATAGTTCCCAGAATCAGAATGTCAGAACATACCCTCTTGTAGGTCATTGCGAAAAATGATATTTTTAAATCCAAAAAATCTACACATTTCTTACAAATTTAAATTAGGCTAAATGTAGTGCATACACTGAGTCGTCCATAGTAATCATGACTGTGGACGGGAAGGATCTCCTGTAGCAGTCTCTCTCTCGCAACAAATCAGAAGATATGACAGAAGACTGTTGGTGCATTACAGTCTCACTATAATCACGATATGCTAACAGCTCAATATTCTGTCAGCAAAGATGGTATTCCACAGTAACATGTCCTAGATAACACCATCAGAACTGCTAATCCATCTCATTTGCTTTTGCTGCTCTGACTGGCCTTAAGTTTAGAAAGCCAGGCTTAGAGATAGTGGATAATTAAAACTTCCTCCTTCTCTCTTTGCTCTTTGGTCCTACCCTGCATTAGCATGATATGATATGATATGATATGATATGATATGATATGATATGATATGATACAATTTTATATAATAAAATATAAAATATCAATTGGAATGTATTAATTTCTTTTAATACTGCGGTTGAGTTTGTAACACTTGGCACCTATATTATCCGTATTTATTATATTAACACATATGTGTTATTGTTAAAAAGCATTGTTCCATAAAAAGCAGGACTGTGTACGGAACCTTTGCAAAGAGCAGCCAAAATTCAGTCGGACAGTTTTAGTAGAGCACAGGAGTGGGACACCGGCGGTATTTTTGATTCAATGTTTGTTTAGCTCTGCCTTGCGGAGCGTTTATACTTAGCAACCAAAACAAACGGGACTTGTTGTTGTCTCTTTCAACAACATGAGTTACAGTTTATAATTCAATGTAAAGAGCTGCAGAGCTTCTTGTCAGGTCAGTTATTTTGAAGTTAGATAAGCTCCAGAATGACCTCGGGTGCTCTGAAAAAGAAAAGTTACCTGGGACAGCACCAGATCAAGAAGAAGACGAGGTACGTGCAGATCGCTGGAATCTTGAGTCCTGATCGTTATTGATGCCTGAAAACAGTCAATAGTTTGATATCTGATTATGTCTGTTAAGATGAGCTTGTTGTGAACACAGCATCCTAGGCAACAATGAGCCACCGAACGGAGAAATGCTGTTTCAGACAACATCAGGGAAAACAAATAGACCTATAAGCATGAATAAATATAGCCTCATGGTAAGTGACATGGCCTTATTTTCTCTCCCATTCCTTTATGTGTTTATGGTAAACCAGATGAGAAAGACCTAATTTTTTTTTTATCAGGGTGGAGCAGTTCCTCTTCCATTGGGCGATTCCACTTTAGCTCTTGATGAAGAAATGCTACGGGTTATGGATGCTGTTGATCTTTCTAAGGATGAAGTTAAAAGGAATGTTAAGGAAAAACAAATTTCAGATCCATTTCCTCCTCCACGACCCACTACACCGAACGCACTCAGTAAAATGGAGAGAAACTCTGGAATGATGAAGGACCAGGAATCTATTCCTTACACAAATGTGGGGGGTGATCCTCAGCAGAGAGGCTGTAGATCTAGAGGGGATTCTACCAGACCAGGATGGAGCGCTGACTGCAAAGACCTGGCTCAGAAGCTTCTTTTCAGTGAGGACTCTGGTGAAGTGGACCATCCTCAGAGAGACCAGCAGAATAACCATTCAGATAATCTCTCTGCCTCTGTCTGCACTCTGCCTTGTATAGAAACAAATAATAGTAGAAAAGCAGACGGCTCCAGCAAGTAAGTCTTAGCTGAGGTATGTCATTCTGCTTTACGTTTATTTTAGACGTCTCACTGACATTTCCTGCTCTCCTTGTTTAAATATAGGCAGAAACTCAGAAGAAGAAACTCTCCTCCTAGTGATAAGAAAGCTAACTCGAGTGAGAACATCAATCCACCTCTGGATGTATCTACAAAATATATTTTATTCAGTCCTACCCGCCTCGCAGCAGCCAGGCAAAGGGCCAAACTTCAGCAGTCGTTACAGAATCAGTCTACATCTGTTCTCACAGTGCCCAGTGGCCTGGAGCTCAGCATGCTCAGCGACACACTTCCTCCGCCAGGTGTAGTGTTGAATTCTATGTTTTACTTAATTCATTTGTTTTGATCTTTTTTTTTTTTTTATCTTTTTTTTTTTTACATTGAGCAAGGTTATATATATCATTAAGATGCAAAAAAGAAAAATGAATGAGAGACACTGTGCTATAATACAATGCCTTGAAAAAGTATTCACTTAAAATTTTCCACATTATGTCACATTACATCTGCACACTTCATATACGTATATTTTTGTCAGGCAGAGAATGAGAAGCTGACCAGATCAGATGTGAAGACAGTTGGAGCAAAAATACAGGAGGATAATATAAGAAAACCTGTTAGAGGCTGCATGAAAATGGATTGGATTCACTTTCTGTTAGAATAACAACCATAAGCATACAGCCCGAGATACTCGGTTAAAGCATATATGTGTGTAAGAATGGCCCAGTCAAAGTCCAGTCTTAATTCCAGTTGAGCCCAAGACTGAAAGTATTGTTCGGTTTGTTATTTTAATTTCTCCCCACTGTTTCTATGAGAGCAGTAGCAATTATGAATATCTTTAAAAATATTAATAATTGCAGTTAATGTGTGCTGCATAGTAATAAAATTGAACTATGTAAGGAATTTTCTGTCCTGAAGTAGCCTAGGAAACAACTGTTTCTTTTGTCAGATGTTTATTGTTTTTGTTTTTTTTTAGAGGTGTATTTGTGATTTTTTTTTTTTTACTTTGATGGCAGTGATGTTCTATCACAGCCAATCTATTGACAAAAATGATCAAATGTCAATTATTAAATACTTTTTTATCATTTCTTTTGGTATCACAATAAATCCTTTAAATTTACTGTAGTTGTACTATGACAATATGTTTAAAGTTTAAAGTATATGAAATCAAGGCACTTTATGTTGCCACATATTGACCAAAAAGATAAATTAAGACAGTCTTAAAGCAGATTCTGTCGACAGACAGACCAAATTACCTCTGAAACTTTATTTAAATGAACCAAAAAACTGGAGAACTCTGTAAATCAGGAGCTTTTAGAGAAAAGGACCACCTTACAGATAAAATCTTTAAAACCTCTTTGAAAAGTATAAATTTCTAACATGCCGTGACAGTTTTGAACTCCACCACAGGCGTGGCCTTGTGTGCTCCTGAGCAGCAGGCTGAAAAGCTGCTGTTATCCAGCTGGGGCTTACCAAAGCCTGTTCTAGAACGCTACCAGAAACACGGAGTCACTCAGATGTTTGAATGGCAGGCTCAGTGCCTCACTGTTGGACAGGTTTTGCATGGAGGGAACCTTGTGTACTCTGGTGAGGGCAACAATATTTATCTGCAGTATAACTCCCAGAACAGGGCACTTTTCTCATTTACTCTCTCAATGTGTTTTCAATTTAAGCTCCCACTAGTGCTGGCAAAACTCTGGTTTCGGAGCTGCTGATCCTGAAGCGCGTGCTGGAGACCAAAAGAAAAGCGCTTTTCATTTTGCCGTTTGTATCTGTGGCCAAAGAAAAGATGCACTACCTTCAGGTGATGGAGAGGGGAAAAATTTGTGCATATTATTTTTATATTCAGTATGTTTTCAGATCTAACTCTTTTTTTTGTTTCTGTTACTCTGCAGAGCGTGTTTGAAGAGGCTGGGATTCGTGTGGAGGGCTACATGGGGAGTACTTCGGCTGCAGGAGGGTTCACCACGTTGGATGTGGCTGTTTGCACCATAGAAAAAGCCAATTCTTTAATTAACAGACTGATTGAAGAAAATAGCATGGGTCTACTAGGTAATATACCTGTCAGAGATCATTTCGAATGGTTAAAAGTCAAGAAAACTGCAGCGTTTGACCTTTCTGACTTAGATTACTTTCACATGCTGAATTAAGCAAATTTTTTCTGCTTTACAGTGTATAAAGACATAAGAACTCAAATATTTAATAAAAACAGTTACATGCTGAAATAAAGTACAAAGCTTTCTTTTTGCAGGTTTTGTTGTATGTATTCATCAACACTGTGTCATAAAAATGACATATTGAATGATTTTTATTTTGCAAGGCATGGTGGTGGTTGATGAGTTACATATGGTTGGAGATTCTGGAAGGGGATACCTACTGGAGCTGCTCTTAACCAAAATCCGCTACATCGCACAGAAGCAGAACACATCAGGGTCTGTGTCTCCCACTTTATCGTTTTAGCATTTCTTTATAAAACTCTAATGCTAACCAGTCCTACAGGTCTCTTTCAGAGGGCGTACAGATCATCGGTATGAGTGCCACTTTACCAAATCTCTCTCTGCTGGCTAGCTGGTTGAGTGCAGATTTATACCAAACAGATTACAGGCCCGTACCCCTGCAGGAGCATCTCAAAGTGGGATGCAACATATACGACAAGAGTCTTTCTGTGGTTCGACAGTTTGCCCCTGCTCTTAATATTAAGGTAACCTGGGTGGGATGGATGACACAATAGAATGTTTTGAGTGTCTACCGAATGACGTTAGCAACTTTGTAACCAATCACAATTATCATATTATATGACTCTTCTGCAGGCATTTAATTATTTAACTATTACAGTTCCAAAAAATGTTAAAAAACAGTTTTATTCACATTGAATTTTACGACTAAATTTCAAATTAACTGATGATATGCTAGAGTACTACTAAGAGTAAGGCTTTATTTACAGTTTCCAGTCAGATCAAAATTAGAATGATCTATATGTCATAATATATCCCAATTACTTTAGTAATAGCATTATTTGGTTGTTTTTGACAAGCCATTACATGCCTGTGCACATATGACTCTGTTAAAGGGTGACGACGATCATATTGTGAGCTTGTGTTATGAAACTGTGAAAGAAGGCCACTCTGTGCTGCTGTTCTGTCCCTCGAAGAACTGGTGTGAAAAGCTGGCTGATACCATCGCCAGAGCATTCTTTAACCTCAGACATGCAGGTATTTAAAACTACAATAATTATCACTCTATATTACCAGTTAGTGTGTTTGTTTGTTTTTTTTAGATAAAACAAGCTTAGACGATGAAGGAGTGTTTAAGTTGTAGTATGGATGTTTTAACCTTTTTTTTTTTTGATTATTTGAGTTTGGTATTTTACTTAAATGACAAGTGTCAATATTTCTGGGTGGGGTTTTATTTCTTCCAGATCTTCAGGGAGAAGCTGTGCCTCAGCCTGTGTGTCTAGATGCAGAGGGCTTAGATGACGTTATAGCTCAGCTGAGGCGAACTCCAGCTGGTCTTGATCCCATCCTACAGTGCACTGTCCCATGGGGGGTGGCCTTCCACCACGCTGGTGAACACTCAGTCCTTCATCAACGCTGAAATGTAACCTGTCTAGTTTGTGATTAAGAAAGTTTCACTCTGCAGGGTTGACGTTTGATGAGCGGGATGTGCTGGAGGGAGCTTTTCGTCAGGGATTGATCAGAGTTCTGGCTGCCACCTCCACCCTTTCATCAGGAGTAAATCTTCCGGCTCGCAGGGTCATCATTCGAACTCCAACTTTTAACGGACGCTTGCTGGACACTCTCACATACAAACAGATGGCTGGACGAGCAGGGAGAAAAGGAGTGGACACCACAGGTATGGCAACAGGGAGAAGTTCACTGTAAATAGTAATTTGATACTGTGGAGATTTTAAGTATCTTTTATAGTAATGTTTCTATTCTTTTCCTCTAGGTGAAAGTGTGCTTGTGTGTAAGCAGAACGAGCGTCAGAAGGGTATTAGTCTCCTTAAGGGAGTTCTTCAGCCAATCAGCAGCTGCCTGGTGAGACGGGAAGGCGAGGGTGTAACCACCAGCATGCTGAGAGCGATCCTGGAGGTGAAATTAATATTAATAAAGAAAACAATGGATGACCCAAGCATTTTCTCCCTTTTGTGTAATAACACAACAAACTTGTGAAATTAATTTATCTTGCATTGCATTTCTCTTATTTTTGTTACACTATAACTACAACCTTCAGTACATTTTATTTTAATGTTGATCTAACATATCAATACAAAGTTATGGATATTGTAAAGTGAAAGGAAACGGAAGCAGTGAGAAATATGTCTCTACCAGACATATCTTTGTCTGGTAGAGACATATCCACTCCACTCTGCATACTCCACTGTATGCAGAGTGGACTACAATAGATTGGTAATTTTGTCCCATTATTTTAACAAAATTGCTTAAGCTGAGCCAAATTGGCTACAGTACATCCATTTTTGACTCTTGCTGTAGGTTCAGTTAGATTTAGGTCTGGACTTTGACTAGACCACTCTCACAAATGAATATTCTTTGATCTAAAATTATAGTTCTTTCTGAACTATAACACTGAACTTTAGTGTTGTTGAACCTCCACCTCAATTTCAAGCATTTCTACACACCTTAACTTTCAGATTTTTAGTAATAAAAATGTGGTGTTTATTTACACGCCACAATAATACTCTGCTTTGCATTCGTCTATTACATAATTTAAAAAATACACTAAAACTTATGCTTGTAATGTGGAAAAAAACACATTTAAATTTCTTTGCTTAATTTTATGAAACCACCTTCTTTCAGATTATTGTTGGAGGTGTGGCCCGCTCTCCACAGGATGTGAAGTTGTACGCCTCATGCTCCCTTCTAGCTGCCAGCATGAGAAGTGACAACAAGACCGAATCTAATAAGCAGACCAGCAAAGGAGCTATTGAGGCTTGTGTTGAATGGCTGATGGGAAATGAATTTATTAGTATTCAAAAGGATGGGCAAGGTAATGCCAAGGTTTACTATTCTTATTAAATTTAGATTTATCCTTTACTTCACAAAATGTTTAGAAAACTTCCAGTAACCTTTAATTTACTCTAAAAATTTCAAATTTGAGTTGAAAGTCTAAAATATATGCACATATTTTATCATCACAGATTGAGCTGTATTGTTTTGAGTTTTTTTATGTTTTCTAATTATTTTCATGGTTTTTGTTCTTCACCTCCAGATGAGCAGTATTGTCCAACCCAACTAGGGGCTGCCACTCTTTCTTCATCCCTCTCTCCTCCAGAGGCTTTGGGAATATTTGCAGATCTCCAACGGGCAATGAAGGGATTTGTGCTCGAAAATGATTTGCACATTCTGTATCTGGTATGCATGAAATAACCTAGTAGTGAATAAATCAAATTCTGCTAATTGTGGTAAAATATTAGTCATATTCCTTATAAGGCAACAAAAAGCAGTTCTTTGTAAAGTCATAAAAGTCCTGTTTCTAAATTTTCAGATTACTCCACTGTATGCAGAGTGGACTACAATAGATTGGTATCAGTTTTTCTGCCTGTGGGAGCAGATGCCTTCCTCAATGAAGAGAGTGGCGGAGCTGGTTGGTGTCCAGGAAGGATTTCTTGCACGATCTGTCAGCGGCAAACTTGTTGCCAAGACCGAAAAACAGCTCAGACAGATGGCCATTCATAAACGGTAAAGCACCTATTTAAAAGCGTTTTTTGTAGAGAAGAGAAGTAAACATAAGACTATTTATGATCAAATAAACTGCAGCAAGGTTAATGGGTGATAACTTATAAACCTAACTTTCTGCTCTTTTCTCAGGTTTTTCACAACTCTTGTTCTCCAGGATCTGGTCAGCGAAGTGCCTCTGGGAACTGTTGCTTCTAAGTACAACTGCAATCGAGGACAGCTGCAGTCTCTCCAGCAATCTGCTTCCACATATGCAGGTAAATACTTGAGTGTTATCATGTGCCTTTTGTAAATCTCATGATTACTATGTAAATATATGACTTTAAACTCTACACAAGTTTAGAGAGCAGTAACATGGATCCGAAAAACTTTTCCACATGTGCTATCTGCAGCTACAGCCAAATGTTTTTGGAAGTGACTTAAATGTTGTTTTATGATCTTTTAATGATTTTCATTTGCACATCAGGTACACGTGAAACAGTATAGCTAAATGTCCAGTGTTCTTATAAAGGTGTTTTCTTTGACACAGCTTTTTGACTGCAGCATAAATCTTGTTTAATTTCTGCTTTATGTTGCTCAAAGATTGTTGGTTCTGCTTTTACTTCTGATTTATGAGAACTTCCCGCAGTTTCCTAATGGGCTGAGGAGATCCCTACTTATATGCCCAACATTACAAAGATGGGATATTTGCAGTGCAAACCAAGGCAACATTTCAGCAACAAGACAATTCAGAGCCCTTTACATAATAAAAACATAAAAAAGTATAGATCATCACTGTAGAGTGATTTGTTGTTCACTGTAGTATTCTTGGGCAATAAACCCAGTCCCTTGATGAGAAGCAAACCACCAGTTCATTGTTTGAATTCATGGTAGTTATGATGATTTTCTACTTACAGTTAATGAAAACTGATACTGAAGATTAGAATAATCAGAACAGTAAAAAAACCCACTTTGTTTCATAATAAAGACTATTTTCAAAAGGTATTTCATAATCTGACTGGACTATTCTAATGTATTAACTATGACTGTACGCCATTTGTGGTTTGTTGTTATGTCAAAACTGCCCTAAACACTGAAAAACTGAACAATTTCGCTGTCAGGATTCTTGACATTTTCTCAGTGTGAAACTCTCAGACCCGCTGTCATCTTTCAGGAATGGTGACCGTATTCTGCAAGCGTCTGGGCTGGCATAACATGGAGCTGCTGTTGTCTCAGTACCAGACCAGGCTGAGCTTTGGAGTCCAGAGAGAGCTTGTCGATCTGGTTCGGATTTCCCTTCTGAACGCAACGCGAGCCAGAGCGCTCTACGCCCAGGGGCTCTGCACTGTAGCTGAAGTAGCCCGGGCCACAGTTCCTGACGTGGAGAAAGCGTTAAGGAACGCCGTCCCATTCAAGAGGTAGACGTGAACTGGATTATGTATTTTCTATAAAATTTTAGAGTACTGGTATTTTTCCAAGAAGAACAAATGTAATTCTGTTAAGAAACCAATTAAATCTCAACACAAAATGTTGAGATTTAATTGGTTCATATTGAATACACAAAATTCACATTGTCCATCTGTGAATTAGAATTTATTTCCAGTTTTACTTGATCCATCCCAAAACTTTAAATGAATTACAGCTCCATCAAAAAGCACCATTAAAGATTCAGAAAACATTATTAATCCAGAGTCATAAAGTAAATCTAAGCACATAATAAAAAAATAAACACATTCATGTTTAATCTAACAATCATTAATAGTAAGCTTTAATTTATCAGTTCGAAGCGAGCGGTGGATGAGAGCGAGATGGAGGCGGCGGAGAGGCGGAACCTGCGCTGTGTGTGGGTCACCGGCGGACGGGCTCTGACAGAACAGGAAGCAGCTGCTGAGATCGTCTCTGAAGCGAGGCTCCTCCTTCAAGAGGACCTGGCTCAGCTTGGAATTCACTGGGATCCATCAATACTTCCTCCACAGTCCTCCTCTGAAAGTAGCTCTGACTATTACACCAGTGGGGATTCAGAGGCTTCGTCTGCCTCTTACTCTAGCCCGTACCAATCACCAACAGATAGGACTAAAGAGCATCAAGCGAGAAAGCGCAGGGACAAGAGGAAAGTCAGTGAGAGTCATGGAGAGGAGGTTAGGAGAGATGCAGAAATCGACAAAGGAATTACTGACGGGAAAGACATGTTAGAAGGAAAAACAATGAAGCAAGATGTGATGAAATCTGAATTCTGTGAAATTCTAGTAGAAAGATCTGACAAAAGAATAAAAGCAAAACCGAAGACATCAGGCCAAAATGATGCTGAACATGCAGAGAAAAAACAGGAAAACAAAGGGGAAATGTTGGAAAAAAACAAAATACAAGAAGAAGCATTGAATAAAGGAAACAAACAAATTGGAGAAGCAAATCTTCCCCATTTAAATCCCCCTGCTCCTGAGAGGAGCCTAACACAAGAGCTGGCTGACATTATTCCCAGCCCTCTCCTTCAGATGCTCCCTCAGGCTCAGCCCCTATCCTCTCCAACCCCAGCCCCATGGTTCAGACCCCCGATTTCTCGCTTAGAGCCACAGCAAAGCACAGCAAAATCAGACTTTTCTTCATCCCCTCTGCAGCCAGGGAGACTAAAACACTCGATCGCATTAAGCAAAATCCTCCAGTCAATACAAACTGATCGGGCTCTGCAGGATCAATTGCAGCCTGCTGACAGGTTACACTCAAAAGCCCAAAACACAACGCCTGTAACCTCTCAAGAAAAGTCAGATGATATTTCTACACCTACGCATGCAGATTTGTCAACATCTTCTCCTGCCTCTGCTCCCCTATTCACTCCCGAGGCCAAACGGAGAAGAACCGAAGCCGGAGGGGTGGATACATTTTCATCTCCTGAGCTGTACGCAGGCAGTAGGACTGATGAAGTGGGGCAGGATGGTGTGGAAGAAGAAAGTTTCAGCAAAAGCTTTGACTTGGACACTCAGACAGAAAGAATTATAGTTCAACATGAGTTCAGAGGCATAGCTGCAGAAACAGATGAGGGAGTAGAACCGCTGAGGGTACAACAGGAGGATTCAGTAGAGGAAGCTGAACATGACAGAAGAAATGAAGCTGAAGGCCTTCAGACAGTGTCTCCCAGATTCAATATTTCTGTGACAGAGAGCCAACTGGAGCTCATCCTTAACACAAACCACAAAGTAAGTAATGACATCATTTCCAGTGACCTCCAGAAGTATTCACACCACTTAAACTTTTAAAAAAATGTTTTATTATGTTCTAGAAGTCTAAATCAGCAGCTTTATTATGATGCAATATGATTTTGGTTTGTTTGGATGCAATGTGTTTTGAAATCACAAGGTCTGTTATTATATGATTTTGAATCAAATCACAAGTCAAAGATCAATATGATGCAATATGACACCCTCATCTAATACAATTATTTATATGTATATGTTTTTACAAAAACAATTAAAATATAATTTAACCCCAAGAAATACATTAAAGTTTGTGGACAGTAATGAAAAAATGTGGAAAATATGAAGCGGTGTGAATACTTTTGCAAGGCTCTGTGTGATATAAATGCCTGGAAGCATTTTGAGCATCATTAAATCTATGAAATTGGTGTCTTTCAGATATCTCCCAGTCCAGCTGGAAGAAGAAACGACCAAGATAAAGACGAAAACACATGCAACAATCGGCTCCCTAACAATAACGAGGCTGCAGCAGAGAGTCCAAACAGAAGCAGCAGCTTCCTGTTCGACAGCATGTATGACAGTCTTCTCCTGGACGCTCTGCAACCAAACCAGTTACTTGAACCAGAAGGTGAAGAAGAACCTCCTAGCCCACGTCCCGCTCCGTCAGCTCAGCAGAGGCGACACAGTGAGTTTCTCGCCAATCAGGAGGCAGAGGAGCAGGAGGCAGTCCAGTGGGGCGAGTCCTTCTTCAATCTGTCCGAGTGGGGGGACTCGCTGTTGGTGGGTGAACACTTTCTGGAGAGGCAGAGTTTACTGAGACACGCAGAGAGAACTGAAGAAAACCAAGAGCTGCAGCGACCAAACGAAGATGAAGATCTGATTTTAAAATCCCAAAATGAGTCTGACGAGATACAAGGCAATGATCAGCCTTGCAATCAAAATGATCAACAATTTACTGACAAAGGTTCAGATGAGGGCAAAACTGCACAGCAAGTTGAAAAGAAAACCAACGAAGAAGAAGAAAATAATGGGGAAAATTTAGTTGTCCAAAATTCACTTGAAAGTGCTTTTTATTGCAGCCCTGGGTTACAGGAAATCTTTGACCTCTGGCCTAGTATGTCTGACCAGCCAGGTGCCGCTGCTTCAACCACAGCAGATGCTTCTGAGTTACCCCGTCCAGCAACACATCTGGACAGAAAGAGGAAAAAATCCCAACATCCTGACGCTGCTCAAACGGTACAGATCACAGAGAGACCAGGCTCTGCCGGGGACCTTATTCCCCCAACGCAGGCCACGCCCCCTGTCACACCAAGAGTGAAACTAACCACCTCCTCTGTCCACACACCTGTCGTTGCTCAGCCTCTCAAACAGTCAACGCCCTCAAACCGTCTCCAAGAGAAACGTGCCACATCCCACGCTGCGAACAATCACTTGAAGGCAGCTGTTTCATTTTTTGATAGCAGACCGCAGAAAAGACTTTGCCTCCCCCCAGAGAGTGTCGCCTCTCCACCGTCCCCCCAGCCCAAACCTCCATCTGACACCGAGTCCTCGGTGAGCCCCGAGGGTTTCTCTCTCCAGCTGACCCAGGAGGCCTCTATCTGTTGCAGCAACTCTGGGAGCTTTTCCATCATAGACGTGGCGAGCGACAGATGCCTTTTTGATACTTTCATTAAAGAGTGGAAAACAAAAGAGCGGTTCTCTATTGCTTTGGCTTGCGAGAAGAGAGAGTGCGGGCAGCACCCTGAGGATGTAATAGGAGGGAAACATAAGAGAGGTGAGAAAAAAGTTCAAGAAAATTTTTGATCTTCTCTCATAGTATTTGTTTAAGAATGTTTTTTTGTTTTTTGCATTTTCTTTCTGTGCAGCATCAGAAGCTCATCTAAAGCTTGAAGGTTTTCCAGTAAGAGACAACGAAGGCCTTACTTTGATTGGACTTTCTGTCTGCTGGGGAGCCAGAGATGCATATTATATTTCTCTACAGCAAGAGCAGAGAAAATGTATTGATAAAAACAGGCACACTGATGCAAAGTTCCCCCTTTATAAATATGTGTCCATAGCTGAAGCTGTCTGATCCCCATCAGGTCTGAGCGCCAGTCTGGCTCCTCCTCCACTCGATGATGCTCTGCCAGTAAGGGAAAGGCTGGAGCAGGTGAAACAAAGTCTGAGCGGACAGTTGACCCGTCACAAGGGCCGTGTGACTGTGGTGTATAACATCATCAAGGTGTACAAGAGGCTGGTACAGAGCTGTGGCATCAGCCTGGAGGGAAATTGTGAGGATCCAAAGGTGGGAGAAGTAAAAAGTTATAATCAACTGTTTTTATTAGGATTGTTTGTGATGCACTACACAGGCAACAATTGTAAAGTGAAAGGAAAATGTCACATTTTTATACAATTGAGATTCTCAGAAGTGTGTCATGCATTTGTATTCAGCCTGCGTGTGTCAATACTTGGTTAAACCCAAACACTTCATGATGGAAGTGTTATGATTTGGGTTGGTTTTCTGAGTGGACAACTACTGCAAACTTTTAAGAGTATCTCAGGGTATTTTTTAGCAAGTGTCTGAAAACTGAAATGAAGAGAGGAAATCAGGGGGGGACAAACCCAGCATCAGAAACTAATTTTGACAAGAATTTCCATATCTGTCTACATATATTTGACATTAGTAGAACATTAGATTCTTGAACTATGGAGATACTGTTTTTATTCGACAAAGAGAAACTAAACTGATCCTCATGCTGGCCGCTTCACACTCAGCTGTTAACCACTCCAGTGAAAGTTGTAGATCACGACCTGATGAAGCTAACACTACGACATTATCTACAAAAAGCAGAGATTCCATCCTAAGGCCACCTAAACAGATCTCCTTGGCTGTGTCTATAAATTCCATCCATAAAAGCAATGAACAGAATCGGCAACAAAGGGCAACCTTGGCAAAGTCCAACTCTTACCGGAAACGAGCCCGACTTACTGCCAGCAATGCGACGACCAGGACAAAACCCACTCTGCTCTTCCTGAATCTGAGGTTCAACTATCCGACAGACCCTCCTCTCCAGGACCCCTGAATAGACCTTGCCAGGGAGGCTTAAGAGTGTGACCCCTCTGTAATTGGAGCACACTCTCCGGTCCCCCTTTTTTCATTAACCAATAACTTTCCCACTGTTTTGTCCTAGTCTTCTTCTGGACTTTATCATTTTTTTCACCTTTGAAATGATTATTAGTATTTAAAAATTGGGATCAAACTCAGAGGGAAATTGTAAGGAATGTAATAATCATGCATCTGTCCACCCCAGGTTGCCTGCTGGCTGCTGGATCCTGGCAGTGAGGAAAGAACTCTTCCCAACATGGTGACTGTCTACTGTCCTGAAGAATTACCCCTGCTGGATGGTCTCAGGAACGCACTTTCCCACTGTCCTCGAGTCAGGGCCGCAACCAAGAGCGTCCTCATACATGCTGTGATGAACCATCTCTCTGGTCTGCTAGAGCAAGACGGCACACTGGGTAGAAATGCAGCGTCTATAAAGCCAGTGGTGAAAATGAGGTGTTCAGTAATGGTTTTTAGTAATCCTATATGACTCTGTCAGATGTGTTTAGGAGGATAGAGATGCCTTCCCAGGTTTGTCTGGCTCTGTTAGAACTGAACGGAGTTGGCTTCAGCTTGGAGGAGTGTGAGAGACAAAAACATGTGATGCAGGCCAAACTGTCGGCGCTGGAAGCTGAGGCTTACAACCTGGCTGGACACACCTTCTCCCTCACAAGTGTTGACGACATAGCACAGGTCCAACTCTTCTCATCTTCCCCAGCTGACTCAGTAAAAAGCAAATAGATCAACAAAGAAAAACAAAGACCCAGATGATTTAATTACGTATTTTCTTACCTTGTCACGAAAGGTGTTGTTTTTGGAGCTTCATCTGCCTCCAAATGGAGACATAAGTGGACCAAGAAATAAGAAGACTCTGGGTTACACCAGGAGAGGCGGCGGCAAAGTGCGACTTGGGAAGCAGTTCAGCACTACCAAGGTGCAACCAATTAGCTACGAAACTATTTAGTAATCCTTTTTGTCTTTTAAATTAAACTGAAAATGAAATTTTAACTGTCTTATGTAGAAATATTAATCTAGAGATACAAATTGTAACAATGTTGAATCAGACTCAATATTATTTATTAAAATCAGAAGTTTACATACATTTCTAAAGTATTTGGTAGCTTTTGAACTATGAATTGAATTAAATGTTTTGAGTTTGCTCACACAAACTTCTCACAATAGTTTACTGGAGTTCAAGTCCATTTGTTTTGTGATTTTAACTGATCTAAAACGAGAAGTTTGGCCTGATTTAACTTCAGAGAGTGAGAAAAAAGAATTATATTTTTATTCAGTGCATGCAAACGTCTGGTTTGTAGGTATAGATTAGAAACTTGTGTAATTTGTTTCTCTTAAGATGTATAAAATATGTTGTTTGATTCTCTGAATCGTGTTAGGCAACCTCATTAAATCAAATTCACTGGATTTTACTTGAGGCAAAGAAGTCTTAGATCTAAAATATAGACTTTCTTTTTCAGGATGTTTTAGAAAAACTTCGTCCCCTGCACCCTTTGCCAGCTGTAGTCCTGGAGTGGCGGAGAATCACCAACGCCTTGACTAAAGTGGTGTTTCCCCTGCAGAGGGAGAAGCAGTATCATCCTACATTGGATATGGACAGAATATACCCCATCGCACAAACACACACTGCAACAGGTGCAACACAGAGCGTCTGTGTTTACAAGGCTTCACTGAAATCAGACTGTTTAACCTGGTTATTATGAATCATTTTTATTCAAGGCAAATCTAACCAATGGATATAACCAAATTCCTATGTTCAGGCAGAGTGAGCTTCACTGAGCCAAACATCCAGAATGTCCCCAAAGATTTTGAGATTTGCATGCCTACAGTGGTCGGAGAAAGCCCTCCTTCTCAGGGTGGCTTCCAGATGCCCAACATGCTGGGGTAGGTGCACTCTTGGTCGAATTTCCTGGCTTTTAATTCCCAGTAGTTTTCATCCTTTTTCACATTTTGCCTACTTGTGTATATGTATACAGCTGTTATGAAACGGTCTCGTGTTGAAGAAAAGTCACGACATCTCATTTTCATTTTGCCACAAGTTATGTAGGGGTTGTGTGGAACAAACTGCTCTGCACTGTGGTGAAAATCTGGGGAGAGAATCAGTTAAAATGCAGCAGAGTCGGAGATACAAAAGATAGATTTAGATCAATGCATAATGGCCTAGTCAAAACACAGACCTATATCAGTTTGAGTTGCTCGTGAAAATAAGTAAGAATCCGAATCAGTCTTATTCATGAAGCAAGAAAATTGACTTCAGCTTCACTTTGCTCTCAGTGAAGATATTTAAAATATAGAAAATAAAAAGTGAAAGTTTTTTTTCCCTTTCTTGCAAATATGTATGCATACAGTGTTTTTATAAATGAGGTTTACAAGACTGAATTATTGCTAATATGCATGGCATTATTCTGGCTCTGTTAAGTGTTGATCACAGAGACAGCCTGGGGAGAGAAACAGTCTCTATGGCAGCTAGTTAGCACCGAGCTAAAGGTAAAAGCCTTTAAAGTTTGTATCCAGGATTTATTCTGGTTTGTAGATAGTAATCTAGGGGGAAAAGATACAATTTGCCTGTTTTACCCCTTAATTCTCTTCCTGTGTTTTTGTTATTTTAACCTTTCACATCATTTTAAATCATGTAAAACTTTCTCTCTTTAGATAGGAGTCTGTCTCCATTAATTAAACAACATTGTCATGTTTTTTATGTTCATAATTATGAACAGAAACTTCCTGGTAATTCCATCTGCTGCCTAAGAAAACAGATTAAACCAGATTTTATGGGTTTTATTTGACATTGACAGGAAGGAATGAAGATGACTGACTGTTTCTGTTTTTACAGAAAGAGGAGAAACTCTGCTGCTCCTTTTCCTGCAGCTGCAGAACAAGGCCCGGCCTTCTCTATCAGCATGAGACATGCATTTATTCCCTTCTCAGGTTTAAGTCGGCATGCTGTATTCTTATGACATATGTAGAGATTTTCCCAGTGGCTTTGTTTCTAACCTAATTGTCCATGTTTTCCTGTATAAAACTGAAGGAGGAATGATACTGGCAGCTGATTACTCTCAACTGGAACTGAGAGTGCTGGCTCACCTCTCGAAGGATCAGCGCCTCCTGCAGGTCAGCGGTGTAGCAAAACAATGCAATAGATAAAATTGTTAACAGAAATGACTTACTGACACACTGGGTGCTCACAAGGTGCTGAATGGAGGAGCTGACGTGTTTCGTTGCATTGCTGCTGAGTGGAAAAGTGTTGACCCAGAGTCTGTGCAGGACAGCCTCAGACAACAGGCAAAACAGGTTGGGATACGGAGAAAAGCAGATTTGGGGATGTGATGATTCATTTTATGACCTCTGATGATCGTACGTTCTTCTTTGCTAAAAGATTTGCTACGGCATCATCTATGGAATGGGAGCAAAGTCACTTGGGGAGCAAATGGGAGTAGAGGAGAACGACGCAGCCTGCTACATCGAGAGTTTCAAAGCAAGATACAAAGGTATGCAGACATCTGCAATACTAATGAGCTGCACAGTAGAAATAAACTGTATGTTGACGTTTTCCTGATATTATGCTGTTGCAGGATTCAACTATGCCCCATATAGGTTTTCTATTGAGGAGAATTTTAATAAGATTGGTCTTAGTCATTATTCCATACATGTAAAATCCACCAGTACCTTCAGTAGTGAAACAGCCTCACAGCATGATGAGTTTGTTGTGTTTTTACCTGAAAGCTTCACCTCGACTCAGACATATTGAGGTTAAATTGTATTTTTTTTTTTTTGTTTGACCTTAAAAAACCTTCTGGTTTTAAAAATACCTGAAGTTGACTTGATGAATGGCTGATGTATTGGTACATTCCAGTGACTAACCTCAGCCAATTTGACCAACAGTCCTCTTCAGTCTGGATGGAACAATAACATCTTTGAAGCAACCCAGTCACTTGAATCTGATAGATGATAATCTGTGGAGGAAGTTAAAGATTAGGGCGATGGTGAGGAGACTTAAGAGCTCACCAACAAAGATAAATAATCAAAATGACAGTGGAAACCTGTTGGTCACCGATTATAAGAGGAGTTTGACTTTTAGATGTAAAACATCAAAACATGGTTAAGACTGATTCTGCTTATAATTTGTTTCTTTTGAGAATTGCCTACCTCTTTTCATTACTGAAGACTTCTTGGTTGAATGAAAATAAATTCAAATATCTTCAAATGCCTCATACCAGCATTCTGTCTCGTCTTTCAGGGATCAACACTTTTCTTAAACAGACTGTAAAGAAGTGCTTAAGGGACGGCTATGTTCAGACGCTGATGGGCCGCCGGAGATATTTAGCTGGGATCTCCAGCACAAATCCACACGTCAAAGCTCATGTGAGCAAACCTGACAATTAAGGTTTAGTGGTAAAATAACACAAAAAGCTTACTTCCGTTTCTTTGCCTCTCGACTCCTCCGCCACTCATCCAGGCAGAGCGGCAGGCGGTGAACACGACGGTGCAGGGTTCGGCAGCCGACATCGTCAAACTGGCTACCATCAACATCCAGAAACGGTTACAAAAAACATATCCTGCGGCCCCATTGTCTCACCAACACACACACGCAGGTAAACTTTACACAATTCCTCCTTTTCTCTTTTCGTTTTTACACTTTCAGATTGTGACCTTTAACACCATCAGTCTCAATTTGTAATTCCCCCTCCAGCTCACAGTCACCGCAGAATTGGGACGTCTCGGCTCAGGGGAGCCTATTTTGTCCTCCAGCTGCATGATGAGCTCATCTACGAAACCACAGAACAGGATCTCATACAGGTATTAGGAGCACTGTTTGGGTTATGACATTGAGAGCAGAATGATGCTTTATTTTCTGACATTTTCTCGCCAGGTTGCACAGACAGTCAAAAGGGAGATGGAGTCAGCAGTGAAGCTGTATGTGAAGCTCAAAGCCAAAGTCAAAGTTGGACCCAGTTGGGGAAACCTGCAGGACCTCGATATATAAGCTGAATCCTAAATGATGGAATGAACTGTAATGTTGCGTTGTAGCTTTTGTATATACTTTCATCTGCACAAAAGATTTTTTAATCATACTGACGATGAGATGTGACATCTAACCAATCTGATTTTGTACATAAAATCTACATTAATTTTGTGTGTTTTATAGGCAGACAACAGAGACGCACCAATCATTTGGCTATATATACACAAAAAAGATTCTCATTTTCAGTCTGTAATTATTTACACTAAATTGGATTTAAAAGTCAAAAGCTCTAAGACTCACTAAAACTGGTATTTGACCAGGAAAAAGCTTGATTGGTACATCTTTGACACTAATATGGAGGTTATCTGATGTAATGAATTGGAAATGTTTGCTTTTTGAGTTGGATGATCATAAAGACTCAACAGGTTTATTCTTGATTTTATCCTGAAGTCACATTTTATTGGACCATAAGTTGAGCCGGCTTTCACAAGAACATACATCATTTATTTCTCAACAAAACAAATTTGTCTTATAAAGTCCAATAGACATTTTTTGTTTAAAACAAAAAACGTTAAATGGATGAATGAGAACGCAACCAATCCTCGAATTGTTTTAGGGTCAGTATTTTCATTAAAAAGCAGACAACCTTTGACTTCATCCTCCCAAGTTTTCATCAAGTTGGAACTACATTCAGAACCACTAAGATATGCCTTCAATTATAAGCCAGTATAGATAATTTCAAAGTCCTTTGATGCAGCCTCCAACTGGAACAAAACAGGAGTAAATACACGAATGGTTCAGCTCACCGCCAACAATTAACCAGTGCACCATGACTCAACAGAGCTCATCAACACGAGGCTCAGTTCGACACAAAAAATTAGTAACAAGTAAATAAATACATGTCTCATGAAAACATCTATGAACAACGATAAAGAAAAATGTGTTTTTTAAAACAAAGTATGAAAACATCTCATCTTCTTTACCCAAAGGACTTTACTTTCCAACATGGAGGACACTGTCAGTGCAGTCATTAGAAAAGAAAACTATGAGATGGGCAAGACCAGCAGCTACATTTGAGCGTTACTGGCTCCTCACATCAGTTGCATCGTTTGATTGAAGTGCAGTGTGGTAAAATTATCTTCCAGTGACGAAGCACATGAAGGTGTAGATGATGGTAATTTTTCTTAAACACTGTTGTGATATCACCATTGTTTTTATTACCCGACAAGAACAATCATCTGGAGACACATTTATAGTCAGCATCTTTGGTCATTTTGTCACTGGTCTATTGGACCCCTTTAACGATACAACAGCTCGATCTGCTTCTATGAACACAAGAGTGGCCAACAGTTGATTTCTAAAGAGTAAGGTGAAGTGATGAGTGCCAAAGAGAAGGATTAACTGAGCCAGGCAGATGAAGAAATTGGCTATCAGAAGAAAAAAAAAAAAACATTTAAGGCATCAACACAGGCAGAGCTGTGCATTTCAGAGTAAAAACCAGAAAATATGTACAGAGGTACAATAATAAGTGCTACTTAACTTCCTGGCTATTTGAGCAGCAAGAACGCCTTCCTTTCTTGCTGCATGAAGCTCTGGAGATGGTAGTGGGGTTGTGCTGGGGCCGGGTGTTTTGCTGTAGTCAAATCAAAACCTGAAGGGAAAACTCTTGTCCCCACCAGGCTCCTGTTCTTGATGGAGCAGGGGAAGGGAGGTGGAGTATAACAGAGTACTTGAAGTAAGAGAAATAAGGACACCATAGGCTTTTGAGGGCGACGTCTCTGGAGCTGTCAGGGTGCCTTGCTCTCCGGGCTGAAGTGGTACCTGACAGGAGGACCAGGGAGGTCCTCGTCTCCGTCTGATTCTGGAGCAAATGATACTGTGAGGTCGACATAGCGACGGGCCGCCGATGGCTTGATAAGCTTCTGCATCCTGCAGGAGACGGAGGATAAAAGCTTTAAAGAAAGAATATTTTAAAATGGAAAAATTCTAAGAGTGAAGTCTTTACGTCAGCTTGAGTCTCTTTGAATGTCCTGGCATCACAGGAACGTAGAGCATCTTTACACCATGGACAACCATGCTTGGTTCAATCCCGTACTTTTCCTACAAAAACATGAAATCGTCAAATTTATTATGTTTGAAAATGAGTAACTGCAAAGTATGGAAACACTAAATCAGTCAGAGATCTCAATCAGAATTTTTCCTATTTTGATTTTCCATCTCCCCTATTCAATAATGCATGAAAACTAAGAAATGCCTCCAGATTTAGTTTATAAACGATATTACTTTATTTTCTGTGCAATTGAAAATGATCCAATATTTCTTTTCTGTTCAATATTCATTTGAGTAGGAAAAATAATCAGAATGGGTCAAAATCTTAAACTCTATCAGCTAGGAGAAGGACGATAGCTGAATGTTGAGTTTGCAAATATTTGTTGGGCTTAAAAAGTAATGTTGCAACTACGGAGACAGAGATGAATTATGCAAAAGAATGTCTCACCCTCACTGCATTCATGAAGTCAGAGAGAGTGAAATCCTCGTGGCCGAAGATAGTCCAACAGTCCCAAATAGAAAAGTTGATGTTGTTCCTGGAAAAGATGCCACATTCAGTACCTTCTTAGCAAAAACTGGTTTGAATGAAGAAGTGAGATTCATTAAAGGGTAACATCCTATATTAGCAAAAATGCTTATGTAGTGATTTAAGTTTATCACCATGGTGGTAATGTGTGCACGATGGAGGAAATCTACTGATCATTCTACCTGATGGGCGTCCGTTTAACTGGGGCAGGCTCCGTGAGCACCACCACTGGAATAGCCAAGTTAAAGAAGCAGTTCTTGAAAGATTCAAATCCGTATCCACCGACCACCTTGATCAACTCCAGTGCCACCTGCATCATTAAAAATAACTATAATGTTAGCATTCAGACAAATTTTAATTTCTGAAAAGTACTCGATTCAGCTGCAAGGCATGAAGGTTAAGGGTTTATTAGAGCAAACAAGAACTTAACTCAAGTTAAGTTCTTGAGTTAAGTCAACTCAACAATTTAAGTCAACAGCAATTTAACAGCTGTTGAAGCTGTTAAATTGCTTCAACAGCTTTAAACATGTATACTTTTCAGGTTTACTTTGAATACATTTCAGCTTACTTCTCAGTTTTGCACAACTTTCTGTTTGTCACATGGAACTCAAATAATGTACAATCAAGTCCGTTCTTATAAATGTTCGATGGCGGTTCTCACCAGTCCCGCCACGGCAGCGGTTGCTGTAGCGATGGCGGGGATGATCTTCCCGGCGATGCGCTTTGTCTTCAGTCTGTCTGCTGGCTCGATGGAGTACATCCGGGCTCGGATGGAGGAGGCTGACGTGACAAAGTCTATGTGACCGTTGTTGTCGTCGTCTTTTTCAAACTGAAGGGGCCTCATGTGTAATCCTTCTGCAAAAAAACAAACAAACAAAAAAAAAAACACAGCACGCCTTATAAAGAATATCTGCTAATTAAAACGGATGTGATCAAAATAACATCCGAGGAAGCATCTTTATTTTTGCACATCAATCGCATAAAGTTTGTCTGCACACCTGGTGTGACCTTGTTTGTGACGATGGCCTCCTCAAGCTGTGTGATGGCTTCCCTCTCCTCTTCGCTGCTTAGAGGCATCTTTGTTGCGTCGGGCTTCCTAGCAGTCTCATCCGTCTCTATACACTAGCAACAACAAAGCAAAGATAAATTATCGGGGGGTTTTTAACAGACAGAAATGGAGAAGTTAACTGAGAAGCATGACCTACTTTCTCTGAGGGTCTGTACTCAGGAATTTTGACATCAGAAAGAATCCTGGTCACAGTGTCCTCAGAAAGATCCTGATGACCAAAAAAGTCCAGTCAGTCAGCGATTAAATTTAAATTTAATTTGTTTGACAATACAAGCACACACGTATGTGACCTACGTTTTCTGAGTAGGCGATATTATAAACCTCAGCATAGAGACGGGCAGTGCTGACGATGAAGGTGAAGTGCCTGATGGAGGAAAAAAGAGGGTGAGGCTTTGATGACAGGAATAAAAAAATATCAAGAAAACACATAAGTCTACTCACAACGGGTCTTTCAAGTCAAAATCAATTGGTGTTGGGGGTCTTTTTGGGGACTGCCAAAACAAACCTATTAAAGCACAAAGTGTGACATGTGTTATTCTGTAGATGCATTTAATAATTTATTTTAATAAAAAGAAAAAAGCCACATAAACTCACTTCCGTCTTTTAATCTCGTTTCCAGAGGAAATGAGTGCAAGAGTTGCAGGGCCTGGACAGTAACCAGCACAGAAACAAAATTAGGGTGGGAATTTCTCTCCATTTTAATTTCTTTATAAATATTCATATTCATCTATAAGTCGAGACCAGATACCTTTCTTTTGAAATACTTTTCAAACTTCAGTCGGGCAACGTGGATACACTGCTTCCACTGACCAGGACGTCTGCTCAGCAGCTTAATGACCTGAAAGGATCCCTCCAGACTTTCCCCTGCCTGCATCCTCTACACACACACACAGCACAGATTTACAGTGATGCTAAACGAGCACGAAAACAACGGGTGCAGCATTAAATCTCACCTGCAGCACAACATCAGCTGAAGGGTGTGTCTGCCAGAATGAGTTGCAAATGGAGGGTTTATGGAAAAAGGAGCTCTCAAACTAACCAGAAAATCACAACAAAAAGCATTAGACAATAGTCTCAGTAGCAAAATGATCAGATTCATTGAGATGAGACCTTGTCTCTGGCCCACTGGATGGTGTGCTCTATAACCGAAGGGAAAGACTTGAGGGTGCAGAACGGGATCTCCTCCTCAGGAGGGTCCCTCTGAGATGAAAAACAGATGGTTCAGAACATAAAACACAAAAATACAAAACAAACATGACCAGGAAATAATACTCACATGGCTATTGTATGACTCTGTTAAGCTTGGAACAATGATCTCAGTGTGTCCTTTAGTTCCCATGGTGCCTGAGTCCAAGAGAGGTCTCTGATTGGACACACAGCGGCTGGAAATGCAACATGAAAAAAATATTACATTTAAAATTGAATAATCTAAACTTTAAAGCTTTGATTTAAACAGTTGTTTATTACTAGCATAATTTTAAATGACACCTTGTGTCGCTGTTGGCTGTAATTAAAAAAAATTATTTGAATCTGGATCTCTTCCCACATGAAAAAAACAGAAGAATGCAGTGGAAGAGAGCCGGAGCTGAACACAACTTCCGAAGGACCTACATTTGCGCCATCAACATTTCTCTCCAGAAGACTGTCAATAGTATGAGCAAAACTGACAAAGGCTCTAACAGGTGGACGTTACCTTAAGCAGCAGCTTAAAATAAATGTCGTGCCAACACAAAGAGCCTAAACCCTGGGAGAAACATCAGACAGACAGGGCAGGAAGCTATTTTAAATGCTAACGGAGATCTGCAGTAGTTGTACTGGCGGCACTACTGCTGAGGAAGACTGGACTGGACATAGAGCTATAAGAAGTATTTACCGGATCATGCAGAGGTATGCGTCATTCACTGTTTCATTTACAAAGCTGAAGGCAGCAGTAGCAGACACCAGCCCCTACGACAAATCTAGCCTCTTCCTCGGTTTGTTTCTCCTCATCTTCATCGCCTCTTGCAATTTCTACATTCCAATCGATTTCAATGTGTTCCAGTTCAATTTGAAAAGGCTTAATAACATTATTCACCGGTGTTTTGTTTGGATCGAGCTAGCACAGTTGGACCATTAGTCATAATTTACCCAGAATGCATTTCCGTGTGAACAACATGGTGACATTCACTTGACAATATTTTATTCAAGTGTATAAAAACGAAACAGTTATTTTAGATTATTACATCTAAAATAAATATTTCTCAAATAAAGTCTATTGTTACAGCTAATCATGGATCCTTTTAAGGCAGCAGAAAGAAAAAGTCACATGCCTTTTATCTATAGCTCCTAAATATACATCAAAATTAGCTAAAACCTTGAAACTGTCTTCAAAATGTCTTAGCGGTGTGTATCTAGTAATACGCAAGAAATAAGCGGACAAAAGTATGGTGGATATTAGCCGCTATATACAAACCATTTGGATGACCAGCCTTTAAAATGAATTCCAGTTCACACCAACCTGTCCACGTATCTCCTCGCCTCCACGTTGTCCAGCGCAGTAACCACTACGTTCATGGAGGAGTAGAAGGAGTCGCTGTAGATGTTTTCAGAAGCTGGACACACCTTGTTTAGGTGAGCGTCCACCTGCAGCTCTGGGTTGATGTCAAGAGTGGCGCCTGCTGCTGTGGTACTTTTTGGCTTCTGAGACAGCAAAAGCGGGACAAGGAGTTACATTAATTTAGCTTCTAATATTAGTTCATGCAAAAACTATAATGGTAACATCCGTTAACCTGTATGTGATGGGGTCTGAAGAGGAACTGCCTGTTCAGGTTAGACTTTTCTATGAGGTCAGGGTCTGTGACGCAAACCTTGGATGTGACATAAAAAATATATGTTCAGCAAAACTGTATTACATAAGCAGATGAAGGCAATGCGTTCAGAAAGAAGAGGGTGATGTAAAGACGCCCACCTCTCCAGAGCTTTTTGCCAATCCAACGCCAAGGAGGGCAAAGTTTTTCAGCATTTCACAGCCTATGGCACCACAGCCAACCTTAGAAAGAGAAACAAATAAGGTTTATTTGGCACAAACATCCTGCAGTTAATGCAATAATACTGATAAACTCCAGGCCTACCATAAAGACCCTGAGCTTGTGTAGTTCAAGACACAATGATTCACCAATACAGGCTCGTAATCCATCATAGCGGTCACCTCGAGGGAAAAACTCCTCAACAGCAAGAGACTGAAGAGGCCTGACCAGCTCGATGGTGTCGAGGTAAAACTGAACAATTGGAGAGCAACAGGTCAAATTAACGGAGAATTTGAGTATACCATCAGGCCGAGTTGTCATTAAGATCCTTTCGGTATCTGAAATAATCTCCTACCCATTGCTGCAGTGGAGCAAATTTCCCTGTAATGGCCTTGAGAACTTCCTGACTTGCTATTCCTCCCACAGATGCAGCTAACGGAGGAAGAGTTCCCCTGGCCGTCCGAGACAGACAGCGCACCACCTCAGAATTTACAGGAACCTACGATGAAGGAGGTCGAAACAAAAAGAAAGTTAGCTGATAATGAATCAGAATGTATTATTGAGACTTTAAAAAGAGAACTAAAAGCTCACTTTGTTCAAAAGTGTTGCATTCACTTCCTCAGTCAGGTTTAGTAAAACATCAGCATCCTGTAAGCACCTGATGATGATGAAAGTATAACAATTTATTATCTCTTTGTGCATTTTTTACATTCATTTTTTATCATAAACCTGAATTACAGAATGTATAGCAGGAAATCACAGTGAAGGTAGAAAAATATCAGACAAAGTTTGTTTACCCAATGTTAGGAAGTCTACAGTGCTTGACCTGGAAGTTATCCAGAGCCAGCATGGCAGCATGGATTTGTAGAGGAGCCTGATGGGTCGAAAACAAGAATGTGAATTAAAACACAAACACCAGGCTCAACTTAGTTAGGCTAATTTTCCTGGTTTAGTTTGTTTTGCAGGTTGAGGAATGGATGTTTGATGAACGGGTGGACTTTGTTTCCGTCGATTGTCAGTGAGGTTTTTAAAAATGTGAACTAAGATTATTGGACAAGACCTGTTAAATCACTGCATCAAGATGGATGAGGATGTATAGCATATCTTTTTCCATCTAATCTAAAAGGCATTAGATCATTTGGCACATTGGCTACAGAACAGAAAAGCATATAGTGCTCATATACGCATCACTTTTCTTTCACCATTACTGAAGCATGAAGTGATTCTCTTCTGGTTTACCCACATTTTAGCAATAAATTTTATATTTTTCATATACTGATTTCTTCTGCCATACTTATCCAGATAAATCCAAGTCCATACTTTCCAACATTTTTTTAAACCAACTGTGTGGAGACTGACTCATCAGCATATGATTCACAGTCATATTAATTTCCAGCTGATCCAGGTCTTCATCACCTTAGTTACTGTTTAACTTAACATGATTTAATTTACTTTAACACAGAAGTGCACACTAACTTTAAATGGCATTAAATTCAGAGTCACACCTGAATTCGCCAATATGACATACGTATATGCTTCCCAGCTTCCTTTCCATTCTTACCTCTGGTTTACTGAAGTCTGGAATCAGAACCTGAGGATCACAAAGCTGTCGCTCTAAGGTTTCCTGTAATGCATAAAAGGCATAGAATAAGTAGGTTGTTTTTTAATTACTGTTTGCCTTTTTTGTCCAAAGTTAATATTTAGAGAGTAAAACATTTACTCACAAAAGAATATGTCTTGGGGGTTTTCAACGTTACAAAGAAACCTCCATGTGCATAGGGCTGAAGTTGTGATGTATCTCCTACTTCAAAGCTGTGAGGGGAAAGTACTGATACCACACACAGCCACAAAAATATGAAACAAACAAACAAAAAAAACAACAAAGCTTTGATTAGTTTACTGTTATACAACATCATCCAGTAGACATAGCTACAGATATGCCAACACTCATAAACTCCAAGTGTGTTCAGTTTTTTTTTTTGCCCATTTTAAATATTTTAACACCAAAACTGTTCCACTCAAGAAAGACGATACCTGTCACCTGCCGTACAGTCCCGTTGAGCGCTACCATCCCATGGACCTCTCTGAAGATAACACTGTGGCCTGTCTGTAAGCCATGGGGGCGGTTGTCCATGCAGGTTACAATCCCAGGATTGTTCTGAGTTACAATGAGATTTTTTTTAAAGTGGATAAAGTTCAGAATCAGCCAGACTTCCTCTTGTGTGAACAGCATGAACGCTACCTGAGTGATACTTTGGATGAAAATTTCTTTGGGCTCTTCTCCTGTGGGATCAGACACCTCGAAAGTTTCCCCAAAGTCACAAAAAATGCGTGCACAGATGCCGTAAGCGTCACAGCCGATGAACTGGTGAAAACAGAAGGCAACAGGGTGTAGTTAAAATGCAGCAGAATACATATAAAGCAAGCAATGTTATATTGATGGGGTTAAAACTTACTCTGATGGGGGTTTGCTGTGAGTGGCAGAATGTATTTATTCTCTTCTGTAGGTTCAAATTGGCCTCTGTCAAAATCACACACTGCAGTAGACAGAGAACAGTAAGGAACTGAATGAAGAAAACTGTGTAACAGACAGAGGACAATTGATTTAACTTAAATGAGTCAAGACTTGGAGTTTTTAAACTGAAGGACAAGAAAACTGACAGTGCTAACTAATAACGAGTCGAAATAGATAATTCCCACATACTTTGATTAAACCTTTATGGTAATATCTTGTACTGTCAGATTTTACTTAAATTTGACAGTCCCTTTCAAAACTATTCAAACAAACAACATTTTGTTACCTTACAAATACAAAATGTAAAGCAATTTATTTGTTTTTCTTTCTTCCATAAGAAACTACTGTGAATTTAACCAGAAAACATATAGCATTTCCCATAAAAAGTAAGGAAAAAAAATCAACTATTGGAGGTGGGTCGAGTGTTCCCACACATGCATTTACAAATCAGCTCCTTCACCACAAGCAGGAATGTTTAACAGCTATTTTCTGAGACTAGACTTCTGAAACATATTCAAATGTTGTTTTTTTGAGACAAGATTCTTAAATATTAACTTACTTGATACTTTCTGAGAAAACTTAGATCAGTGTTGTCATCAACGGGCAATGAGGACATGTCTACTTGTACATATGGGTTTAAGTCAGCAACCCGAGGACACACTGCCTCCACCCTGAAACAGAAGCATTAATTTTAGTTAACACATGTAATATTAGACTCTTGCCTCATATTATGATTGAGCATATCTTGTTTCCAGTTACTTGGTCAATCAGTCATGATTCTGAATTTTTTTTAAAAATCACGGCAACTACTCAAACAAATATTTTGGTTTGCTTTTCTTTATGGTTAGGACCTTCTGTGGGTAGTCAAAGCCTTACTACTAAGTTCCAAACAGCAAAACAAAATCTTATTTATGTATTTAAAAGGCTCATAATACTGACTTAACATATTTTCTATAACGTGGTATTTTAAATATTTACTTGAAATACACCAAACAATTCTCTTGAAGTGCGGCACCAAGTCAAAACATTAACTAAGAAGATATTTTTAAATGCCAACGCTTTCTAGTCCAAATTAAACTTTTTGAGTCAAAGACAAGACAGGCCGATTTTGTTTGTATAGCACATTTGAGCAACAGGGCAATTCAAAGTGTTTTAAATGACACAAACTAAAAAACAAAACAATACATTGAAATGGAAAAATTATGACAGGATGAAAAAACATAAAAACTTATGATGTTCCAGTCATTATTAATTGAATAATTGTCATAACTGGGTTTCATAATAGGACAGTGATACAAAACACTAGATGCTAACATTAGGCATCTGGAGTATCCCTGCACTGAAACCTTCTGAAAACTCATAAATCGCTACCATTTGTAATATGATTAGTGGTCAAATATCAGTGTTCTCTTTAGATTTAATTTAAGTTGATGTATAAACTTAAATCCAAAAATGAACAGCTTTAATGTATTTTTAAAAAGACAAAATATAATATTAAATTCAAGGTAATGATGAGTGGATATAAACTTGTGACTGGAACTGCATATCACTACTGTCCACATTACCTTCTTCTATGGCTCAGAACATCCTCATTGTGGATAAAGAAGTTGCATCCCAGATCCCATGTTTCACAATTCTTGGTGTCGTGAAGAGTAACAGACTGAACAAAACACACGTGAACAAAAATCTGAGACTTAGGAAGGTTCGGATCTGACTCTGGTGCTCAATAATAGTACAATTTTGTTGAGCACTAGACAGTACAATTTCAAGATACTATTTACCTTCACACCAGCCAGGACTATGTTCTTTGCTGAGGAAACACAAAAGTAAAATCAATGCAGTTAGTGATGGTTATGTTCATATTAAAATAGCATCACAGAGGATTATCCAAAAAATAAAATGTTTGCCTGCCCACCTATCTCAACTCCCAGTGCTCCCATTCCACTGAGAAAGACTGAGGACTGGGCCATCTGGTGCATAGCACTGTCTCCAAGCACATACCGCTGCCGGCTGAACAGGAGGAGATCGTGAAGAAGGAGAAAGTGTGAAAAAGGATCACGGACTGCTGTGTGGTGAAGTGCGCTGTCATATCGTGACCCGACTGCCACGCCATGTTATCTGTGCTTTCGGATTAATTAATGAGAGAATCACCACACTGCACTTGCCTGTACAGTGAATCGTCAATTTCCATCAGGTCTGCAGCCATGGTCAGAGGGGAAGGGGGTGGCGAGTCGGTCGTTTCAAAACTCTCGATTCTTCCTAAACGGGAAGACACAACGTGACATTTGTGGCATTTTGCGATTCTGTTTTGAAACCAACGCCCAACTGCAGATTAGCTACGTGGCTAACTGGTTGTCAGCAGCCGCGGCTCTGAGCCTCGAATCAGAACAGCGTGTTCGGATCCAGGGCCGTTTAACCGTGAAGCATTAAAACAAAGTAAACCGGTACTTTGTTAAAATACACAGATAACTGCTGATTGAAACTCAGCGTTAGCTGCTACATTAGCACTGAGTGTCACTCCCGGTGAGGTACCGGTGAACAGGACTTATCATAAACTCGTTAAAAGTGGGAACAGAAATACCAGGCAACACAAAACTGTTCAAATTATTCGACTGTTTAAGAAAACAAAACCTCCGTCATATAGTGTGTCAAACATGTTGCTAAAATTGTTGTGATAATAAGAATTTAAAAGCGTAAGCTTGTACCTGACAGTATGCACGATGGGTAGCTTCGAATGAATTGCTGTGACTGGTTAAAAACGAGAAGTGCTTCCGGGTTACTCTGATCACGTGACTCAAAACATCCAATGATCTCCCAGTAGATTTTTTCTGACTGTTTTTGGAGGGCGAGAAAGTTTAGATTGTTTTGATGTTTCTCAAAAATGATTAACACACGAATTTAATAAAACATCACTGTTTTTTTTTTTGTTTAAACATGTTCATAATTCATGGTTTAAATAGAACTGTTATAAATAACGCAAACATATATTGTATGCTGAAATAGAATTACTAAAATATTACTTAAATCATTTCCTGTGTGCAGCAGCTCAAGTGAATGTTCAACTGTCTCTATGGCGGATCTGGGTTGGCTAAACTGCACATTAACAGGCCAGTCATCTCGTCTGTGTAACACTGACATACAGCTGATAGTGGCTGACAGATCAAACAAATTCATGGTGTGCAGCTTGTATCACAGCAAAGTAAAATGATTATATTAATACCAAAACAACTATATTTACCATAACATTTAAATTAACTATGTCCTAATGTATTCAATCACAAAAGATAAAATTATTTCCCTGATATGAAAGCTTTTCCCATGTATCCCATTTATGTTTATACTACTTACATGTTATGTAAGTAGAACATGCTATGTTTGAGTTCAGAACATAGCATGTTCTACTTACATGTTATGTAACAGTAAGTTATGTAAGTAGCATAACTTACATAACTTAAGTTATGTAAGTTATGCTACATAACTTACATAAGTTATGTAGCATAACTTATGTTATGCTACATAACATAAGTTATGTTATGTAGCATAACATAACTTATGTTATAAGTTATATATACTGAACATAACTTATGCGTGCTGTTCAGTCAGCGTCAGCGTGCTGACTGAACAGGCTGATGGGTTTTTTATAATGAAACACATTTGTAGCAAGTTTCATCGATATAACTTTTTTATGTGACTTTCGTCCTCTCATCTTGATTGTTTCTATTTTTCTTAATGCACTATAATAAAATGTTTTCTTTTTATTTCAATAGGTATATTTCTATTTTCTAAACAAACTATAAGTCTTACAGACTGCTCTTGGGAGATTAGGGGGACACCACTGACGCACTACTCATCCAGCTCACAATCAGTGTGAGCTGTACAGAAAAACAGGATGTGTTTGGTTACTCTCCTGTGTAAAGAAACAAAGGTCAACAGAACAGCCAAGTGAAACATTTACATCTGGCTGACTTCAATTTGCAGGACTGTTTTTTGAAAAAATAAAAATAATAAACCCAAATAATTGTTTGAACGTGTGTAATTGTCTGGTCTTTTTGTGTCCGTTTTGATTTCCATTCCCATTGCAATGCAAATAGATTTCATTTTCACTGAACTCTGGACAAATATTGTGTTCTTTTGGTCTGGAAAAAAAATTACCCTTCACCTCAAAACCTCTGAGGCATCCTCCCTTTGATCACATTGGTCAAACACACATGGGAACCTCCCCCTAAAGAAAGGAATGCCTCCCTACAAAAAGACTCTAAACTCCAAAAGAAACACCTCGCCTTACAGAGATCTGCAAGTTACTGGTAATGTTGAGCAGCCGCATAGCACTACGTCGGCTACAGAGGATTGCCGTTGCTCCTTTGAGTTTTGCCAGTGGTGCAACAACTAAAGTACTGAGGGACATGTCAACCCTTCCACGGGTTTATGTTACTAGGCAGATCCCACCTGAAGGCCTGAAGATCCTCCAGGATTCTGGACAGTAAGTCAGGATTGAGTCCTGTAACAGACTGGGGGACTTCCATTGGTTACCTTCAGATTAATAAGATAAAGATATGGTAAAATAATATTTCCACACAGCATTGCTGAATAAATGTGTTTCAATGTATTTCATAACTAATATGCCTCAGTTGCATCTTATTTACATCAAAATAGGAGATTATCAGTAAAATCTCAGACTGGTATTTGATGCACCACTCTGAGAACCTCAGTAGCTGTCGAATAACTGCTCTGCTTTTCGTTCTCTTCACACAGGGTGCAGTTTGAGCTGTGGGACTCGGATGACGTCCCTGTGCCGAGGAAAGAGCTGCTTCAGAAAGTGAAAGGTGTGGATGGTCTCCTCTGCGTGCTGACTGAAAAGATTGATGCAGAATTGTTGGCTGCTGCAGGTATGCAAAAGCATTCAAATCCATTAAACTTTTTCCTAAGTTTCCATGCCACAAACTTGATTGGCCTGTCATCAGAGATTGAGAACCATATTTTGGTTGGTTTGTAGCTGTGCACTCCTCTTTCTATTTTGTGTTGAAAAATTGAACAGTTGTTTTATAACAATACTACTTTAAAGTTCCCTACATCTTTATCTCTGATCAAGGGCCAATTCAATGGCTATGGATCAGTTTGTAAGGCACTACAGAATCCATAAACAAAAGCATGGTGGTTATGTGTCAATGGTGTTTTTCCTACAGGTTCAAACCTGAAGGTCGTCAGTACTATGTCAGTGGGGTTTGATCATCTATCTTTGGAGGAGCTGAAGAAAAGGTGATCTGGTTTTTTCCTTAAGTAATACATTTAATTGTTAGGTCTTTATATGTATACATTTCATGGGATTTATTTTACTGAAACATGCTGATGTAGCTGTGTACATTTGTGTCTCTCAACAGAGGAATCTGTGTAGGTTACACCCCTGAGGTCCTGACAGATGCAGTTGCAGAGTTAACGGTAGCTCTGCTGCTTGCAACATCCAGGAGACTCATAGAGGCAACTCATGAAGCTAAGACGTAAGCTCATGCACATAGAGGCATCTTTTTAGAAAATATTCCCAAGTTCATTTAAGTCAAATTTAAACAACCATCTTCAACTGCAACTTGTGTCAGTGGCGGGTGGGGCACATGGAGAACTCTGTGGCTGTGTGGATATGAGCTGGCCAACAGCACTGTGGGAATTCTTGGTCTTGGAAGAATAGGTAACACAATGAATTTACATACGATCATCTGACAATCACCATACTCATCATGATGATGTTTTCTTGTGTTTGCTGTCCAGGTGTGGCTATTGCAGAGCGGCTGGCACCTTTCAAAGTGAAAAGGTTCATCTACACTGATGTGGCTCCGAGACCTGAGTTGGCCAAGGTCATCAATGCTGAATATGGTAATATGTGGATCATTGGCACTGATGGCCTGTTTTCACTTTAGGGATTTTTTCAAAGTATTTTTCGTGATAATACCTCAAACCTTTGGAGTGGAATTTTGCAAAAAAGAAAAAAAAGAGGAGGCTAAGCATTACGAAGAATAGTAAATTAAATTTGCAGTTCATGGGGCGTGCTGTGGTGGTGCAGGGGTTTAGCACGCCCCACGTTTGGAGGCCTTAGTCCTTGACGCGGACGTCGCAGGTTCGACTCCTGGTCCCGACAACCCTTGCCGCATGTCTTCTCCTCGCCCTCCTTCCTGTCAGTCTACTGTCAAAAAATGCAAGCCACTAGCGCTGCTAAAAAACTCTTCGGACAAAAAAAAATTTGCAGTTCATATTTTCCCTGTACTTTGAATATGATTGAATTTAATTTGCTTTCTCCTTCTTATGGAGAAAGAGTGCTGTGTAGGTAGAGGACTGGTTCTGTGCAATGCATTTCAAATTGAATTCATTTGGAGCTGTACCTGGAGTGTTGCCATATAAGTTAATGAATAATGCCTGGGTAAAAGAAGCACTAGCTTCTGTTTAAATGCAAAAGGTGCAGGTTTTCAGTTTCACTAGAATCATTTGTTTTGCCTTTTTTCATTCGCTCAACAAGCAATTCTCTAAGTGGAGGTAAAACTATGTGACCTTTGTATAAATTGCACAAACAGAACCTGAAGTCCACATGCAAGCAACAAACAGACCAGGAGAGATCCAGTTCCAGATAATTATGTTCAAGAAAATCAAAATGCAGAAAATCAGTGTGCAGTATGACACAAAACATGTAGAATTCTCTCCCCATGCTTAGTAGCAGGCTCAGACGCCAACTCTTCATTAAGTACAGATGTATAGAAGCAATAGAAAACTTGTTCAAGGCAATACATTTTCATCTGGTGGTTGTGTGCCCAACCTTTGTAGTCCAATCATAAACCCTATATTAAAAAAACCCTCTGATGAAAACACTCCATTAGTAAGCATGCTGTGCTTTTATTTGGGATGGATTGGAGACTGTAGGAGAAAGTAGAGTTTTAGTTTGTCTAAGGCTAAGATACTTTCCCATAAGTTTTCTCTGTCTAAATATACTAAGAAATACATAGATGGGACTGGATTAATTTGCATTTACATCAGTCAATTGTATGATATTGTGATTTTTATGCTGTTTATTCTTCAAGTCACACTGGATGAGCTGGCAAAGCAGTCAGATTTCCTGTCGGTATGCTGTGCTCTAACACCGGAGACCAAAGAGATCTGCAACAAGAGCCTTTTCTCAAAAATGAAAAATACCTCCATCTTCATCAACACCAGCAGGTACCCCAATGTTCTTCATCAACACCCACTGAGTGACCTCCAAACAGGCAGTCCACAACAATCCCTAAATATAGTATATACAATGGTGTTCTAAAGCTTTTAATAATCAAATCAATTGTCCATATTGGTTTCTGTCAGTAAATAATGCATTTTTGCTACATTAGAGGAGGGGTTGTAAATCAAGAGGACTTGTATGAAGCTCTGTCCAGCGGTCAGATTGCCGGAGCTGGATTAGACGTCACCGTCCCTGAGCCCCTGCCCACCAGCCACCCACTCTTTACTCTCAAAAACTGCGGTGAGTTTGTCAAAGCAGTCAGCTTTGATTACTCTCATTTCTCTCATTACTTACTGTCAGTCATATGTCTTAACTTTCTTCTGCAGTGATTCTTCCACACATTGCAAGTGCGTCCTTCATCACCCGTAACACCATGTCTGCCATGGCAGCGAACAACCTCCTGCTTGGCCTGCGGAGCCAGCCAATGATCAAAGAGTTGAAGCTGTGAGGACAGACTTGCTCCAGAGGATCTCATTTTGGGAGAACTTCCAATTTTTCCATTTAAATATTTCCGCTGTTTTAAACTCAGTTTGTTTTACTCCATTCTTCTCTTTAGTGTAAGAAATATTTAACTCAAATGTCATAAACCATGTAACACAACCCATAGTATGGCTTCCCATTCGACTACACAATTGTCCAGATAAATGCACTGCATCTTTGTTTATCTACATCAACTTGAATCACGTCTCCTTTAGTTCTCCCAAAGTGGGGATCGGGACCCCACTTAGGGTCATAAATCAATAAGTCTGGAGCCAAAGAAATCTTGTAACAAAACGTCTTGCAAAGAATTGTAAACATAAATTTCCAGTTTGGTGCAAAGCTAAAAAAAAATTATGCAGGTTTAAAACCTTGATATCAGAGGGTCTAAATGCCAGAAAAGCAGTGAAATGTCCCTTTTCAAAATTTGAAATGAGTTTGGATTTATCTTTCAGTATCTACAAAATACAAATAATTGCTAAAATTAGACAAATACTAAAGTTGTGATGCGATTAAGAAAATGGATGTTTAAACAAATAAATGTAAAAAGTCTGTTTCAGAAATTCTTTGTTTTTCTTCTGAATCCTAATGAGACTTCTCCAGGTTTGGTCAGAATTTCTGGAATTAGTTTATATCTGTTGAGTTTAACTAGAATATTAAATAAGAATTTCACCAAAAAAATGCCCAACAGAGCTCCATTGTTTTATTCAGTCTGTACAACAAATCAAAATATTTTACAACCTTCTCACACACCAGAGACAATGATTTTTACCATTTTATGGAAACAGCATTTGTGAGATAAGTAAAAATAATTGTTTTCACTTTTAGGAAAACAAACAATTACTCAGCTTTTAAAGCTGGAGAGCGTAAGGCATGTGCTATTTAAATTTGCGATATTATAACTAGAGGAAATACGGTAAGTGCTTTATTTTGAAAGGTTATGAGCCATTAATCCAACTGCTAGGAAAAAAAAACACCAGTAAGATTAATAAGTGAAAGTAGTTTAGAGGGAGATCTTCACTTCATCACCTCTTTATTTCTTACAAGAACACAGTTTTTTCCCAAGAATGTGAGTTACATCATACATTTAACCATCACTTGCCACTTTAAACTCACACACCAAACAGCAACGTCACCACTGGATTATATCTCAGGAACATTTAATCTGACAATTTGTGTTAACGTCACTTTTTAAAACAAGGTTTTTCTTCTGTAACAAGGTGCCAATATGTTTCATGAAATTAAATAAAAATATTTAACTATACAAGCTGACAGTGTAATGACTTTATTATAAGATGCCGACCAGCTTAAAGTCAATGACCAATATCACAATACATCCAGTGATTAAGAATATAGACAGACAGACATGTTTGTTTTTGTTTTTTTTAATTCACTAAAAGAAGAACTGTACAATAAACAGTCTAGTCCAATGGCATTGTTCTTATTTAAAACCAACAGAAGAAGCCAAACTCATAAATAAATCTATGATAGTCAGAGTTCTTCTCAGCAGGTTTGTTTCTTTTAAATTGTTAATGTAAATAACAGTAAATATAAAGTATTAGGTCTGAGCACGTTGGCTGTAAATGTTTAAAAAAAATCTAATGAAGAAATATACTTGTCTCAAAACTAATTTAACTTTTCTGGTTGAGTTGACAACCTGTATAATTGTCTGCCTGCCGGAAAATCCCCAAACCCCCAAAAACAACGTAAGGTTGAACGTTTGGTTTTGATGCCTAGCATAAACGTAGCGATGGAGCGGTTTCCTGTTAATGAGGTAAACTGAGGCTTTGAACACTGGCAATGTATCCACAAATCTTTTTTTTCTCTATCTTATAGTTTCTATGATGCAAAATCAGAACAAAAGTGTTGAAGTGAGCAGAGTTTTCTCTGGCTACTGCTGATCAGCTGGCTGAAAAGAGATGGCAACACTTTGTCCTGGCCTACACAGAAAACATAGTCAGCTGTTATTAAATAATCTAAATAACTCCAGTTATTACATAAAAACCTAAAAAAAACAAAATAGAGAATGCATGAAATCTGCATTACTCTGATTAAGATAATGTTTTACAGCTACAGCTGTACAGAAATGAGCTGGGTGGAGTTAAAATCTTGAAACAGTTTTTCTACTGGAAATATTTTTACCATGAGAACCTCATAGTAACCCCTAACTGCCTCACAATAGATTTGGACAAGTTGGATCAATAAATTATACATTCCAGAAAACATACTAGTTATACATAACAAAGATTTGATTGATTTGTCTAAGCGCTTCGATTACATTTCAAGAACTGAAAAAAGAGATGAGTGTTTTTAAAAATGACTTGTAGTACAGTAACAGAGATATTATGTAAATAAATTGAGCCAACTCTGAGGTGAAAGCAAACAAACTGATAATCAGTTGAGTGAGAAATGTACTTCTTTTTCCAAGTATCTATTAAAAGATGCAATAAACTTCGATCCAACAAAAAATACATATAAATCAGTAAACACAGCATTACATCACAGCATCATGTAGTGATGGTCTTTTTCTTTTTTGGATCTCAGCTCAACCTTTGTATATTAGTCATAAACAATAATATAAATATACTGGAAATTTTTACACTAAGATAATCTATTTACAGTGGGGTTTCTAGAGAAACTCATACAAATGGCACCATTAATACTTTATATTAGTTAGCACTTCTTTTACAATGTAACTTTACTCTAAAGTAAATCTGTCCAACACAAACTGCTGAGATTTGACAGAAATGTAAAGTTTTTCATTTCTCAAACCAATCAATGATTGGCATTGAACTGCAAATCCTAGAAAAAACAAAACAATCTTTTAATATAAGAGCAAAGTTGGATATTTACTCAGTTTTGGAAATGGATATGACTACATAATCTATTAGTGATTATTATGAGATAATCAAGTAGAAATGCATAAAAGCCACTGTTCTTGTAAGTGAACCACTAAAATCCACTCATATTAGTCGTTGACTATACAGTTTTCTTCTGTTGTTGAAATTTTCAACAAGTAAATTTAGCTGTTTCATATATTCAACCTTCATGTTCACATAAATATCTGGCACACAGAGCACATGTACTTTCTCCAAAGTGTACAGCGCCTTCAAAAAGTATTCATACCCCTTGAAGATTCCAACATTTAAACCTAAGAGCCACAAATTTCAACATATTTATTGGGATTTATGTGACAACTGAACACCAAGTGGTGATAAGCTTTGAAGTGTTAGGCGCATTTTTATTCAGTACTCTTTCTTTTGATACTCCTAAATAAATGCAGTGCAGCCAATTTGCCTTCTGAATCTAATTATTAAATAGAGTTAATCTGGGTGTAATTTAATGTCCAGATAAATACAGCTGTTCTGTGAAGGCTTCAGAGGTTTTGTTAGAGAACATTAGTGAAGAAATAAAATCATGACCAAATACAGAAGACCGGAAGAAATTTAAAGTAGTTTGGTAATAAAACAATAATCAAAGCTTTGGACATCTTAGAGCTCTGTTCAATCCTTCATCTGCAAATCGAAACAAAGCGAACTGGAGGTCCATGATGATTCTATATGAGCTGTAGCACTCAACAATTCAGACAAGTCAAGCTTTCGACTGTACAACAATTACTTCTGCACTTCATAAATATCACTATTAAGGAAAAGTAACAAAACAAAAACCTGAACAATATATTAATGCACGCAACAGACTTTCATTAGTAAAACGTGTTAAAAAATTATTTAACTTCTGTTTCACAAATATGACTTCTTTGTTTCTACCACACAAAATCCCAATAAAATAAGGTTGTAGATTTACAAGATGTAAAAGGTTCAGGAGGTATTAAGTCTGTATGGAAGAGTACAGACTGCTGTGCATGCGACAAGACTCCGTAAGTATGGACTTAAGAGTATGGGAGGAGTTGATCAGAGGTGAAGACTGTAATTCAAAGTACTCCATAAAATCTTGGAAACATCAGAGCGGATCAACATTTTTTTAAACCAAATAGTTTTAAGGCGTTTTAAGTTCTGATATCTAAACCTACAAAAAAAGACATTTTTATCATACTCTCCTGATATTTATACAGGAGAGTATGCACAGTAATGTGCCATGGATCAAACCTATTTATAAATTTTTTAAGAATAAAGCCTTAAAAACAAGTTGAGAGCTAGAAGAGCAGAAACAATATGTATGATAACAAAATCATCCTTATCTTTGGTCAGAGATCAGGACTGATTTATTAGAAAAAAGCAAAAGATATGATCCAACAATTCTGACAAAAAAAAAAAAAGATACTATAAGAGTAAAAACTGAGCCCGTCGCTGATTGCAATGCCTTGTTTTTCCCCACTGAAGTCGTTCTACAGCAGCGCGCTGGACATGTTACTGTTCTGCCAGCGCAGACATGTGGTCTTGGAATGCTTGTACAGGTGCGAGGATTGGCTGAAACGTTTCCCACACTTTAGACATGCGTAGGGCTTCTCTCCTGTGTGGACTCGGATGTGTTTCTTGCAGTCAGTCAGGGTGAGAAAAGTTTTGCAGCAGATCTTGCAAGCATATTTCCGAGCCCCTTCCACCACCAGGACGTTGTGCTCTGACAGAGCCTTCTTGCATTTCGACAGGACGTCGGCCGACGCCCGTGTGAGATGTGGTGGGAGGGAGGTGGGCCGTCCACTGTTCATCTCATACCCGCCACTTTCATTTAGAAGCAGAGGACCGGCCAGGCTGGAGGAGGAGGAAGAGGCATCCTGGAGAATCCCTGCTACAGTTTCTTCTCCGCCCATCCCTGGAGTCATTTTTGGAGCGATGCGTCTGTAACTTGGATAACCCAGACTGTTTGCCGTTGGCCCTCCTGCTCCGGTTGAGGGGCGGCCCAGTGAGTGAAAGCCCAGACTGGACCGCTGGAAGTCCAAGGCAAAGGGATCTACACCTCCCCGACCTCCGCCGGCTCCTCCTCCACTGGCTCTACTGTTTCCTAAACTGTCATGCAGTGGTCGGAGGAACAGAGAGTCCGGCTGCAGGTTATCTCCAAAATTGTTTCTGCTCTCAGCGCCGAGTGTTCCAGACTGCAGAGCAGAGGACGAGGCAGAGCCCGAAGGTGTAGCCGTTTCCTGTCTCAGAAGAAAATGATGTGCACCTCCAGTTGTCGTGTTGAGAAGGCCATCTTCTCCAGCCACCAACCCCGACCTGCCACTCCTGAAATCCTTCGGTCCAAGGAAGCTGGGGATGCTAAAACCGGGTTTGCTTTTCAGAGCGGTGCTGCAGCCATAACCTGCAGAGACACCGGCTCCTCCAGCCATGCTGTTCTTAAGCAGCAGCTGCGAGCTGGACTGCAGGAGAGGCTCGGAGCTGGGCTGGGGTTCAGAGGTAAAGCTGCGGTCGCTGCTCTCTGGGCTCAGTTCCACCTTTTCCTCTTCCTCCCGGCATCCGGGCTCGGCCGGGTCGCTGCCTTCTGCCTGCGATGTCACGTCGCTGTTTTCATCCACTGGCTCAGGAGAACTTAGTGGCTCGCGCTTGACAACCACCTGAATAATGAAAAAAATATGTAACCTGACTATATGACTTACAACTTAAAAATGTACATTATACATACAACCTTAATTATATACATCCCCCCATGGAGGGCCATATTTACAAGGATGTGAGCCCCTGGGATGGAGCCAGTTTTTTTTTTTTTACCCCACCAGGGGGCTTTTTTTGTGGGCTCTAGTGTCCCTTTTTATATAGTAGGCTGACAGGAAGAGGGCAGAGAGAGGGGGGAAGACATGCAGCAAATGCCGCAGGGTCCGGGAGTCGAACCCGCGACGGCCACGTCGAGGACTCAAGGCCTCCAAATGTGGGTTGCGCTAACCCCTACGCCACCACAGCGCGCCGGATGGAGCCAGTTTTGATACCTTATCCACTACAGATAGTAATTACAGTAGATTAATACGTAGTCCTATACATCACCGGGTATGATCTGATCCCTGGCCAATAGCTTCACATTGTTCACAATAAAATTTACTATAACTTTATAATATTCAAATATTTCAATGTTGTTTACATTGATAAAAGTCCCCAAATATTAATAAAACTCATTGGATATTGGCCTATAAGTTTTACATGAAGTACAATGTTTCCAAAATGTGCATTTAAAAAAAGAAAAACAAAGAAAGAAAACTTTGTGGACCCCTGGGCTGCTGCCCCTGAAGATCCATCCATCCATCCATCTCTTTTAAGACAGAGACCGTGCTTAAAAGCACAGTTTACAGATTTTGAGCAGAGATGAGGTTTCTAGCAAGTTAACATTACTCTGCTTTAACCAATAAGAGCCATTTTTATGTGTTTAGGTTAATGTCCTGTCAGAACACCAAGTCACTGTCATGAAGTGGGGTGTGAGATGGTGAGGCAGAATGCAGCAGACCCAGGTCGTAAAAAATAAATGATGATTTAATG
>CAEGAG010180906.1:0-13440 GCA_903067065.1 Brachyrhaphis terrabensis
TTTCTTAGTAGATTCTGGTGCCACCCAGTCTCTAATAAGACAGCAATGTCTCCCTGAAGCGCCCCTGTCTGGAAAAATGGTTAATTTCACAGGAGCTTCTGGTCAGGTCACACCTGAACCAGTCACAAAACCTTTAGATTTAACTGATCTGTTTACAGGTCAGTCCCTGACACACCAATTTTTATTATCTCCTGTGTGTCCAATTAATTTATTGGCTAGAGATTTGATGCTCAAAATGTCCCTCTGTCTCAAATGCACCCCTGAGGGAGTCCAAGTGGTTAAACAAACTGTAACAACCACGTTTTCTAAATTGCCCGTGCTTCTCTACATTTTTGAATGGCTGATTGCAGATCAACAAACTGAAACCATTCTGAGGGTAGCGCGTAACCGCGTGCCTCCAACGGCTGACGTTATGCCTCAGCAGCGTCTGCACTGCACGGTTCTGGCAACCACAGATCCAGCTGATGAGCTCGGTGATGAGTTCATCTGCTCTCCACTCACATCTCTGCACATTACACACATATGCTGGCGGCACAATATGGCCTTCTTACTGGTTTGTCTGAGTCCTGCTCAACAACAATTTTTTCAGGTTCCTGAGTCATTTCCTCATGTTTCTCTGGCGAAAGATCCAGAAGACAGATGGAAATCATTAGGACCTCTTGCTAAATTAGCTCACAAAGCTACTGATTGGATGATCCATTCACCTGGCATCAAATACTCTCCGTCTCTGCAAATATACAGAGAACAGAGTTTTGCTGATTTGTCTGCCTGCCCCTCGAAGGAAGTGATTGATGATAACTCATGACTGACCCTTTCTCAGTCCACTGGTTTTTATCCAGCACTTCAGACACTCTCTGAACATCTTTGGGCTGCTCACAAATATGGTGTTGGACTAATTAAAGGTCAAGCTCCGATCCATATCACACCTAAATCTGATAATAGACCAAATGTGCATCAATATCCATTAAAACCTGAGGCAGTTCAAGGCATCACACCTGTTTTTATCTCCTTGTCGGAAGCAGGAGTGATTGTTCTATGCTCTGACTCCCCAGTAAGAAGTCCTATTTTTCCGGTGAAGAAAATTAGAGACAAAGGTCAACCTGTTGATGATGCTGTGATAGCTCGTGGGCCCATTGTCCCGAATCCATAAACCATTTTGTCACAGATCCCACAAGGGAGCACATATTTCACAGTAGTGGATTTGGTTAATGCATTTTTTAGCGTTCCTGTCGATCCTGACAGTCGTTTTTGGTTTGCATTTCAGTTTAATGGTCGTGGTTATACATTTAGTCGTCTTTGTCAAGGATTCTGTGAGTCCCAGACTATTTTTTTATCAAGCACTGAATGATAACTTAGCAGCTCTGACTTTCCAGTATTTAGTCTTTAATTCATTTATTTTAATTTGTTGTCATTCTGTTATTGCTCAGCGTTCTGACTCATTGTGGAAATGGCAAAATTGTCACTCTGGTTTGTATTTTTTTACCTTTCCAGGGCTGGGCATTTATTGTATTGTGTATAATTTATAAATTGATAAATTATCTTATCATGATGAGAATTTTTATTTATTTTTATAATAAATACCAGTTAATGATGTTCAAAATCCCAAAAACTGTCTGTATTGCCAGGATTGTTAACTATTTTCTTCACTGTTTGTTCAATGAGAGAATGAATACATATCAATAAATTTGAAAATATGATGAAATGCAAAATTGTGTCCGGGTTAGTAACATAAATGACACTTATTTCTGTGACTGTATTTCTAAAGAAGTGTATTGGAAATGGATATGTTGTTCAAGAGCAGTGTTTGTTTGTTTGCTATGCAGTGACAGCCAGACTGCTAGCTAAAAAAACAGAAGTAATGAATAGTTCTTATTGTCACTTTTGTCATTGCCAAAATAGTATCCTAAAATATCATGATAACACTTTCAGTCCATATTGTCCATCCCTACCTCTCCATCAGCATTGGCAATAGGGGAGTTGAGGATGAAATCTGTGGGAGCTAAAACATCCACTAAAGCCACCGCTTCATTCTTCAGCTGTTGAGACAAAAAGGAATTTAAGATGACAAGTCATGACTCAAGTTTATGAAAACACAAAAGAGATAACAAAACTGAATGCTAATGACTTCTGGAAAACACTCCCCACACACTCTGCCATCACTATTACCAAAGAGGTAGTAGGAGGGAGGGAAGGATGTGTGTTTGTTGGTGCACACAAACTTGCTAAAATAGTTGACTTCTCATTTTTAATTAAAAAAATCTATATTTGAAATAGGGAGGGGCTTAGCTTATGTGGGTAAGACGTTAAATTGAAGAAAGAAAAATACTCAGAAGCCAAACGGTTTTAAATCTTAATTGCTTTTGTTTTAATCCGTGATGCAAAGTGGATGAAGAGAGGACCAATTTAAATCAAACAGATGAGTGTGTGACCATCCTTTCAGTTTAAAACACATTTTCAAGGTACACTTTATTTTCCGTAACATATCTTCATTTGCACTTTAAATATACAAAGAAAAATTATCACATTTGATACAAAATTGTCCATTTCGGGTAACAATGCATGTAATGCATGTATGAAGTTTCCAAGCAAGATATCACACACAGGCTGTTAGATCCTGGCTTCTAGAACACTCTGAAAATGCAGCAGCCCAGTACACTACTGCATACACTACTCATATTTATGATTACTTATGTTAGACATGACAATATACCTCTGAGCAGAGTCTCAGGATGGTCAACTGGACCAACTCTGCTGGTTTCCTTCCAGTCATATAATCACCTGAACAAGAAAAAGTACTAAAGTTATGTTACAGGTAAATGTTATTGGTTTGTTTCCATTTAATTCAGAGAGGGTGACATACCCTGGAACAGTGTCGCCATGTGGTTGCTGAGACTCCACAGTCCATACAGGGCACACAGTTTTCTTAGGACTGGTTTGAGGTCAGAGGGCGTGTCCTGATCAGTGGTCAGACTATGAAACCTCTGCAGGCAGCAGTGTTCAATGTAGGTGATAGCCAAGGACCTGCAGTAGTATACCTGAACACACACATGGACACGCAGGTTAACACTGAACTTCTTTGAAATTACTCGTATTTATTATCAAGTAAACTCCAACTGAAGAGAGTCGGGTTGTGTCTAGTTTTCTACTCTATTCCGGCTCTCGGTCAAGATTAGTAAAAAGAGATGTTGTAGAATCAAAACACCATAAACATATTTAACTGATTCAATTTATTTGCTCGTCAATATATTACCTGACAAATGAACTGGCAAGAAGCTGAACAACATCATTTCAGAAGTGATTTAACTTTCGTCACATTACCTTACACAAATAAGACTGATCTTTAATGAAACTGAAGGTTGTTGCAAAAATAATAAATCATTTTCTGCTAGCTGAAAAATATAGTATTACTAACATGGTGTCAAACCAGTATTGTGTACAATATTCACAATATGTCTCTAAGATGGCAGACATTCTGCGTTTTCTGAACCTCCACTAATTTTACAGCAACTAAAATGTAATTCCTCCCTGTGCAAACCTCAGTGTGTTTTGTTACCTGGCTGTTGTTACGGGCCTCAAACTCATCACTGCCTGAGGCTCTCTGCTGTTCCAACCTCTTCTGACTCTCCACAAGCAGAAAACTGATGAGCCACATGTAGACAGCTAAAGACACTGAAGTCATAGAAAAAGAAATCATGTTTAAAAAAAAGGGTTAAAAAAAGACTGAAGACTGATAAACTTCATGCAGTAAATATTAATATGTTACTAACATGACAAGCACCTCGTTCTTTTTTCTCGCCAAATAGTTTGTTAAATTTATCTCAAAGTTTTGATATTACTTAATACAAACACTTGACAATGATGTGTTAACATATGGCAAAAGGATTGAAGCTCGTCTTTGTCCTTCTGAATTCAACTCTAATCGGGACACAACATTTTACATGTAGAGCAGCATAGAAGAAATGTATTTTTTTATGAAGTGGCCATGTCCTCGTACCCTCAGGCTCCATACAGTCCTCTACTGTTGTTGCTGTAAACTTGCTTTCCAGATGTTTTAAATGATTATCCAAAAAGTCCACAGTGTGAAAGGGAGACTGAATGGGAACACCATCTGAAACCAAATAACAAAGGTGGAGATTAGGAATCAGCCGTTAGAGTAGAGATGACACTCGGGTAACTGCAGATGTATATAGTAGATATAATTACATCACTGCACTTACTGATGAACGTACAACAAAGAATGAATGAGGTTCTCTGCACAGATTCAAACATAAACAGTGAAATTCAAGTATTCAGGTCTGAGTATTTATGCTTTTAATGATTAATGTTTGTTCCCTCCATTGCTCTCTCATTTCGTCTTTGGAGTGTGTCTGGCGAAGGAGCGCATTCTGCTGGTTTTCTTCCTGCTGCGCCTCATTCAGAGAGTAATACTGACTTCTGATCATTTCAAATGTTGAAATGTTCCTTGATTTTAAAACATTGGCACTTGTCATTTCAATGTACAGTGCAGCAACAGAGCTCGAATTAAGCCCACAGGTTGGATTTTTCAATGCTATCTGTCAAAATGACAGACATGGAGAAAGTCCAGAGCGATGTCTTCTGTGAACAAGAAAATGGCATCCACTAAACTCCACTACACTAAACTCTACCCTCTTAAAGTCATTATAATAACTTGATATAATAATTCCGATATCACAGTTCCAGGAGAGCTTGTCAATATTGCTGTTTCGTCAATAGCAGATAAATCTGGTGATGGTATTGAATGGGTGCCCAGGCCCACCCATTGCCATACACCTGGTTTTATTCTAAACGTTCTATATGTTCCTTGTACATGGTGTCGCTTAAAATAGGTGAAAAATTGTCCCACTTGATTATAACATATGCTTTGTAAAATGAGAGCCGTTAAACAAGTGAACTTAAAGACTTTCCACTACACTTACTATGGAGTTTGGCATGGAACAAGCTCAGAAGGTAGTTGCTGGTCTGCTGGAGCAATACATTGTTGTCTCCTTCATATGTGCAGTTTGGGTCATTATCATCACGCAGGTCACCCAGTCGGTTCACTGTAACACACAGAGTTATTGCGCTCACACTGACTCAGCGACCTGGGGGGAGTGTGTGTGATGAACTACTGACTGGCAAGGTATCCATGGCCACCACAGGCCTCTCTGCACTCCTGGATGCCCCTCTGAGCCGTCCATGAACCCAGTGGTTTACTAGAGCACCCGATGGCATGGATCTCCCTTCCCATCTCTGCCTGTGAAACATGGGATCAAAAGAGTCAATGCCTGTGTAAAATAAAAGAACCGTGTTCCTCATGCTGTACTTTACTTGTCTGTCACTGTTGTCCTTCATCAGCTGTCCAAACTGGAACTCAACAAAGTTCATGAAGATGGTTTTAGTGAAGTGATCCAGGACATATGCTGCTGCCACATAAGGGATCAGACGCCACTGCTACGATCCAAACAAAATATGTGCATGAGTATCAACAGTCATTACCTTAAACATGAACATTTTCTTTTAAGAATGTTTGAAGTAATAATAACTACATATGAAAAGCGGAGATCAAACACTTTTCGAAATTAAGTCTGGTGGAACAAATGTTGTGAAAAAAAAATCCTGTTCCTGTCCTAAATCCAATTCAATCTTTACTCTTTCTAAATACATGAGGGTTTATAGTTCAGAATGTTACAAATGATTCTTTGAGTTTTTTGTTTTTTTTTGTCACTTCATAAGAAATGATCACCTGTAACTGGTATTCCAGAACTGGAATCTCCTCTGTGTTACTTGGTCCAAACTGTTTCCTTGTGGCTGAGAATCGAATGGCGACAGTGACAGCGAGCTTCAAGTTGACGAAAGCCATTCTGGTGATATAAATCCGACCTCCAGAAAGGGCCCCCAAAGATGCTCCGAAACGCTTGTTAGAATCCTACAGGAAAGAAAGGATATTGTTGTAGCTTTTGTCAATATTGGACTCGTCATCCAATTTTGACAAGTCTAAAAAGTAATGAGTTCTTTAACAACAAAGTGTGAAGCTGCATAAGAACAAACACTTTCAATCTGTGAAACTCTATTTTCACAGATTACAACTAATTGGGGCTTTAAAATAGTAATAAAAAAGCAAAATGCTGGAAGATGATAAATGTATATTTCCTAAATGCAATTGCTATGTGCCGCTTAGTGATCATACTTTTACACATGGCTGGTGTCCTGAAGAAATGTATTAAAAAAATGTTTTTTTAAAAAGCAGTATTTGTATTCTTAGGGCTTTTGATTTTTAGGGAGGCATTGGATACGACCTAATGTTTTGAAGGGAAAAATGTAAACATTGTGCACAAAACAGAATGTGCCCGCATAATAGCATACACAGTAAACAATTTGATTACCTTAAGTAGCACTGTTTATGTAATGGAAGGCGGTAAAAATTAATTATTAAAGCCGTTTCGCTTACACTGGTGAGCTAAAGCCTCTGGTGAAAAACCCAGTTTGTTTATTCCTTCCTATCAGATTTATGGGTTGAAGAGTGGAGTAAACCTTTAACTATACAGTCAGATTCTCTTTCCATTCTGACATCAATATGTGAGTGGCTGCATAAAACAAAAACATCATTTGCTTTGTCCACTCAGTACAATCTGAGTCTGAGTAAGAAGTGGATTCTCGGCAAATGATGAGAGCATGAAGCGTAAATATAGACCGTGTCCCTGAAGGCATCATCCCTGTGAAATCCAGATTTAAACAAATGGACCTGGAATATTTGCCTTCTATGAATGAACACAGGCCAATGTTCCTCGGCTACTCTTGTGTCCAGAATCTAATACTCAGTTTTTAGTGCATTTTATCTAAGATAGTCGGCATCAAACACGTTTTCTGTCTGAGAAAAAAAAGACTAAAGGACCTCTGTGTTTGTAGCCGAAAGACCTTATATTCTGATCTGACCCAACTAAAACACCTAAATATATTAAATATTTGCTTCCATCAGACAATATTTGATAGCTATTTTTTTAAGTAGCCAGGAGGTATTGAGTAGCTGGTTACATTAGCGTGGTCTTCTACTGCTGTAACACATCTGCTTCAAAATTTACGTTATGCTTTTGGAAATTATAGATTGATTGATTGATTGATTGATTGATTGATAGATGCTTTATTGATCCCCAGGGGGAAATTCAAGGTCCCAGCAGCTTAAGACATTACACACAACAGACACTACAGATCACACAGTATATTATAATATTTGCATAAGGTTGATGGACAATGCAGAGGAGTACTTTTCCCTCCTGCCCTTCAGTGATGCGTTGTATAGTAGTATAATCTACTATGTATAGTAGATTATAGTCTGCATACATTGATTATTTCAGTTAGTAATCTCTGTAATCTTAAACCAGGCAATTCTCCTCACGCCTCTGACATCAACAAGGACTTCATCTAGACAACTATCACCATCTTTTTAGGTATATTCTCTGTCAACCCAAGACAAAGTTGTGAGTGAAAATCCCATTACCTCAACGGTTAAGTCACTTAAGTAACCATTCTGAGGCTAATTTTGAACTTCACCAATCATCTTAACTATATCTACATAATGTAGAAATGCAGAGTTGCTGCTATGTGACTGGCCGATTTGGTACTTGTGTCAGCAAGAAATTGAAGAGGTGTAGCAATACGTGCCTTGAATGGTGTCACATATTGTCCATCCTGGGTAACATCACCTGTCCGGTTTAGCAGGTTTTCCCTGGAAATTCTCACATTGTGAAACATTGTAAACCTGTTGTAAAAAGGGCCAAAAGAATAACACCTTGTTATGTTTTATTAGAAAGAAGCAATGCAGCATAAATCAAACAAAACTGTTTGTGATGCATTTATGATATTTGGTTCCTAACAGTACTTTACTAGTTCTCACTCTGTATAACACTATACTCTCTTGATTCTCTACACATCATGTATCATCTTCTATTATAACAGAACTCAAAGTAAGGTTGTAATTTAATTCGTAGATATTTTTTGCTGACTTTCCACAGAACTGTATTACATTAGACCAGGTAAATTATTGTTCAGTCAACTTTAAAAACTGAATTTAATAAGTGTTTGGATTATACACTGTCAAAAACTTATAGAGTAAGTATGGTACAACATATACATATATTTCTATAATTTTCGAATTACCGCTGCAGCTACCTACCCATTATCCAGTCCATTCTGGCCTAATTTTTTCCCCATGTCCCCAACTAGAACACCAGGTAGAGCCAGCAGGGTTTTGGGGTCTCTAATCTGCAGAACACGGGTTTTAAAGGAGGTATTACAGTAATCAGGTTATCTCATCTTTAGATAAATATCAGAAATAGTGAATGCATGATAACAATACAATATCAAACATGAAAAATATGTTATGCCACATACTGACTAGGAAGGCTTAATTGGGAATAAACTTTTCTTGTTCAAAAAATCTTACAATGTTGATTTATAACTAAAAAGCAAAATTTGAGTTTAAATCAGTCCAAATAAATGTGTCTAAACTAGACTGCTGTTCAATCTAGGCCACATAAATTACACACTTTTCAGTGATAATGTCCTATAGTGCAAGTTGACACTAATAGTTTCACACCACAGGAATAGACACACAGTATTTCTTTACATATGTTGGTTGAGCATGGAAAATGCAGGTATGATGCACTTTTCCAATATGAAATATTGATTATGTGCAAAATAAAGCTACCTAAGATGTGTGAACCCTTACTTTTGACTTACTTTTGTAAACTTCAGTGAATTACACTTTTTCCTTGCTTTTCTTTTTTTTGCTAGCACTAGTCAGACTTGATTATCTTTCAACTGCACACTTAAAATGTACATATTGAGCAAAATTTTGTTGCAAGACTCCAAAGATAACTTGATAACAAAGATAATAACAATAATAATAATAATAATAATAATAATGTGAATTATTAATATAAATATATACAATAAAAAAGTTTAATGGAAGTTTAGCAGTTTAATCTGGTTGTTCTGCAGTTGAAGCTGCTGAATCTTTTCCCAGAGGGCAGCAGGGAGGACAAACCATGGTGACGGTGGAAAAGGTCTTTGGTGATTGGCCGAGCCCCGGCCAGTTAGCGACTGCGAATGAACTAATGAATGAAGCAAGCAAGCTCAGTCCCAATGATTCTCTCTGCTGACCTCACCACCAAACTCTGACTGGTAAGTTTCCAGTCCGAGGTGTTAAATGCCCAAAACCAGACTGGGATGCTGCTGGTCAGTAGGCTCTCTACTGTCCCACTGTAGGAAGCGGTGAGGATGGGAGGTTTTATTGACGATTACAAACACATACTTTACGTAATTGGAGCCTTACCGGAACAATAAAAGAGTGCAGCCCATGGCACACCTGGTCAGGTGTGTAGAGCTGAGCAAATACAACAGCATGAGTGGCCGTCTTTCCCATGTTTCCAACCCAGAACTTTGCAGCCTCAAAGTCTGGAGAATTGATGACAAACTCCTGCGGCACAGGCACAGAGTTGAAGAAAGAGGGTTATACATTTTGCAACAAATCATCACAATAACTACCGGTTTATGACATAGCAGCCCAATGCATTCAGTTCTGTTTGTCAGTGGAATATGGGGTATGAGGACACCCCATATTCCAACCCAAATTCCAAACGCTGGTCCTCAGTGGTGGTTTCTGATATAATGGGCGACATGGGCAAACCTACCTGACTATAAATATAGTGGTGAAAGGCAAAGAGACCAAGAGGGCATTGGGATACTGCAGGAAGCCCAAGGTATCATCCCGCAATCTCTCCATATAGAGTATCTCAGTAAGTTCAGTTTACCACATTTTAAACTGAGGCACTTTATCAGTTTTCCACAATTTTAATACTTTCTTGGCTATTACCATTCCATACACCACAAGCATTTGCATAGAGTTGCTATAGTTAATAAGTAAAGGAGGATATCTAAGTAGTGCAGTCTGGGGATCAGGACCCAACATGCACTTATAGAGTCGTGAAATCCAGTTGAGTTTGAGTTTCAGACCAGAACAGATGAGGCAAGCAGCCCTCAGTGGACTTTTATCACAGTGTGAAGAGACTGAGGGATACATTCTATGCTATTTCGTTTTAGAATAGTGGAGTTTGTGAAACAACCTTCACTGAATTAACTGACGCTTCACATTAATATAACAAGACCGAATCCTTGTGAAATCCTCCCAGACTTCATTCCCAATCTCCTTTCAGGCAGCTCTTAAGGGTTTTGTGGTAAAGTTCATTCACCATTTCCTCTGAAAGGAGAACCAAAGGTCCCACACACGTTCCCCTGCCACACTGTGATACGTCAGGCCGAGGACACCCCATATTACAAGCTACTGTGACTCAGCCGCCAAAAGGCCAGACTCAGAGACCCACCGCCCTCACAGCTACCCCAACCCTCCAAACCACCACCTTCCCTCCAGGCATAACCCAAAACTCTTAACTCATTTATAAAACATTTATATAAAGACATTTAAAAAGGTGTTGTGGTTGTGTATGCTGACCTGGGAAGAAGGGTCATATGTGGCTGTGGTTCTCATGGCTCGAGTGTTGCTACCATGGCTCAGCTCAGTCAGTGCAAAGCAACCAAACGTCTGAGAAAAAAGATGGGCAAAATAAAATCACTAAACTTAACTAGCACTCTTTCTGCATGCATAGATTCATACATTAAAGGACAGTGTGAAGAACAGATCTCATTTTTTGTTTCTTGTTCAATTAGTAAAAAGTAAAGCTGTTTGCATTTTGAAGTTGTCACTTACCTCCATGTCTTCAATGTCCTTTACATATTTTCCATGTCTACCTGACCCTGAACTGATGATGGTTCCTGCAAACATCTGAAACAAGATTTCAAGAGTTACTCATTTTACTCTGACAAGTACTTTGAAGCAGAACACAAAAAAATTTGAGAGAAAATGACACAATATTGTCTTCAAAGGTCAGGCTAAAATCCAATCCTCTAGCTGCAGCTGATCCAGAACGCTGCTGCTGGTGTTCTGACTAAAACCAGGAAGATAGAGCACATCACCCAGTTCTAAAGTCCTTCCACTGAGAGAAGAGACTTTAAAATAATTTTGTTAGTTTATAAATCACTGATGGGCTTAGCACCACAATACATTAAAGATCTGCTGTTGTTCCAGACCTCTCAGGTTTCCTGAGTTCCTTTAAATCTAGACTACAATGTCACCTGCTTACAGCTGCTTTTGAAACAGAAATGAAACACTGACCACCATATTTCATGTGTATGATTCTGATGATGGCACTAATAAAAATGTAATGTGAAGTTGTTTTATGTGCGGTGTTTTCTTTATAACTTTGCAATTTTGTGTTTTTATTATGAAAAGCACTTCACTTGCTGCTGAAAGGTGCTATGCAAATAAACTTGGAACTTGAACCGAACCTCCGAATCAGGTTGGCCAGTGATTTGGGCAATTCATTGACAATATTATTGATGAGGACAAAACAGGATTTATTAGAGGTTGTCAAACCCAAGACAACATCAGGAGGAAACTTCACATCATAGACCATATTCAAAACAATAAAACAAAAGCTACTTTAATTAGTCTGTTTATCGACAATGTTATTTTCAATTTGTATTAAACCACTGGCACAACATAAGGATCTTTAGGGTAAACTCAGAATACAAAATTACAGGAAAAGAGAAAGGATGTATTGCATTTTCTGATTTTAGAGAATATTGTTATGTTGCTCAAATAACTTCCATATATCTAAGTGCTAAAATTATTAGGAAAAATGGAAGAATATAGAGCTAAGAGTGCGTGGAAAAGAATTGCAGAGACTATATCTAAGCATGCTAAATCTTTTACTTGTTTCTCAGTGGGAAGATGGCTATACAGAATCCAGAAATACAAATTTCTGGATTCACAGGTCAAGAAGGAGAATTATGCAATTAATACAACCAGCCTCCAATAAATATTTCATTCAAGATCCGCAATTCAAACAATAGCTAGAGAAAGGTTTAACAGCCTTGTGTGTTAAACCTTTCGTCTTTTAACGTGGTCGTCTGTAGTCCCTACAGATGACCACTTTAAAAGTTTCCATGTTCTGAAAAGAAGATTCCAAACACTCCGTAGAATAGAAACTTACATCTACAATAGTTTAAGGGATTAGGAAATTATTCCTAAGAATTACGCATGCTTAGCCTAAATATTTTTATTAAAAGCAACTATTCTAAAGCAGACAAATTACTATCACATTTTTATCACAAAATCTCTCTGGAAAACAAAAGAAGATCTTACTCTGTTAAGGCCATACTTGGCGACCAGAGCCCAGTCATACATGCCCAGACAGTCGTCCAAGATGACAGCCTTCCACGGGTTTGCCATCATATCTTCTTTAGTCAGGAAGTTGTAGCGAAAGAGCTGCTTTACCCTGCATATTGTACATTAGATCTTTCTTCACGCACCATTTTTAGAAAAAGATATTGAGCAAAACCTCACAGATACTATTTAGGTTTTGTCATGTAGCATGTATTATGGTGTAATGTTCAAAAATAATTCAAACAAGTAACCAATACCTGAGGAAGTTAAGTTCTCTCTTTTTCTCAACAGAAATGTCCTCTCCAGGCTGACGGGCAAACACGGGATCATTTTCCAAACTCTTGAACACGTGTTGCTGCACCAAACATAAGAGGAGAAAATATATGGAACATTTACATAAAACAGAACCAACACATTCATTTTTAAGTATGAAACTGTCTTTTTAATGCCGTGTTTCTGCCATTTTTACAATGTACTTATGTTGATAATTAAACTTCTTGTTGAGCCACACTTCACTCACCCTATGTCAAAAACATAGGGTGTTTTTGACATAGGGTCGGGGTCAAGTCCAGCCTCCTGACCCCCCAAAAATGAGTATTTATTAGTATTTAAAACTTTAAATTGCTGGGGTGATAACTTGTGGTATTACAAACACTTAAAACTGAAATAGGCTGTCTAAATTATAGAAAAAGAAAAACCCGATCCAATATTATTTTGGAAAACCTTTGACAGCAGAGAATCTGATCTCACTTTGAACTGTAATATTTCCTCCCCATCAATGAAGTGGAGCATCTCCTTCCAACTGAAGGAGGCTTTTTTCCTGTAAGCATCAAGCGGACCGCTGGGGAGGTCAGTCACAACCTGCTCCATGTTCTGGAAGAGTTCAGAGCTTCACCTCCTGCAAAGGAACAGCAGCACGTTGTATTAGCGGGATAATAAAACGGAATAGAATTAAACTTTGTTAAGAAAAAGAGTATTTAAATAAGTTAACTTTTAGAAAAAGTCAGGCTCTCTCTCTCTCTTAAATCCGGGTCCTCTCGGAGAACGACGTGCTAGTCACAGAAGTACAACAATGCGTGATGGCGTCACAGAAATTACTCAGTTTAATAAAAGAAGAAAACAGCATGTGAATTAACAACAAAACTGCAGAAGAACAGAGA
>CAEGAG010180976.1:0-40459 GCA_903067065.1 Brachyrhaphis terrabensis
CGAACTTGATGATGGCGTTAGAGCCATGCACAGGTCTGCAGTCGTAGGTGAGGAGGGAGTAGAGGAAGGGACTCATCACACAGCCTTGTGGCACTCCGGTGTTTATGATGATTGTGGATGAGAAGTTGTTGTTCAGCCGGACATGTTGGGGTCGACTGGTCAGGAAGTCGAGCAACCAGTTGCACATGAGTGAATTAATGCCGAGGTCTGTGAGTTTGGTAACGAGTTGCGATGGGATGACAGTGTTAAATGCTGAACTGAAGTCTAGGAACAGCAATCTGGCGTAAGTGTTCTTGCTGTCCAGGTGAGAAAGGACAGAGTGCAGCGCTATGGAGACTGCATCCTCTGTGCTCCTGTTCTGCTTGTATGCAAATTGATGGGGGTCCAGTGTGGGAGAGAGACAGGATCTGAGATGTGCTAGGACCAGCCGCTCCAAGCACTTGGTGATGATGGGGGTGAGGGCTACCGGGCGGTAGTCATTTAGTGTGGTTGGGTTGGAATTTTTGGGGATTGGGACGATGGAGGTAGACTTGAAGCAGATTGGTACCACAGCGCGGGCCAGGGACAGGTTGAAGATGTCCGTCAGTACTCCTGCCAGCTCCCCAGAGCACGTTCTGAGGACGCGTCCAGGAATGCCATCAGGACCCGCCGCCTTGTGTGATTTAATACTGCGCAGAGCCGCTTCTACGTCAGTGTCCAATCCTCCAGAAACCCCCTAAAGCTGCTTCTTTGAACATCGATGAAGTGGTCCCCCCCTTTGGTTTCAATGGTATGTCTTTAATCTTCAGAGATCAAAAGTCAGAATTTGGAAAAAAAAAAAGTCTGAAATTTGAAATTAAATTCAGAATTTTGAAATATAAGGCAGAGTTTTTTCTTTTTCAGTAGCCTAAATTACCTTCCATACTGGACATCAACTTGACCTGAGCAGCTGAAGAGTTGCTTTTTAAATGCTGTGATTATTATTGTACTCTGTCACCCTTGATGTGTTAATACTATGATCCATTTGAAGTGACTTGTATCTACAGCAGAGTTTGAACAACTTGCTAAAACCACGCTGCACGTTCATATCTGTACTCCTCTTTTCTCTCTTCCTCTCGCTTTCTCTTTCTCTTTGTGTTTTCCACTGTCAAACATCACAGAAGCCACATTTTCCTTTATCTAGAACTGGAACTAGGCATGAGCACATGTTAGGGTCTTTATGACCCTTTGTTTCAAAGTGGAGGGTTGGGCCTGGATCTGGACAGCGTTTCCGGAGTCACTTAGTTTTGAAGTTATTCCATTTTATTGTATCAAAATTTGTTCATTAATTTGATTTGATCCTTCACTCACCATTATATACAGGTATATATATATTCTTTGTCATTTTCTTTAGTTGTTAATTTCCTTGTTTGTAGTTAGCGAAAGAGATTATTTCAACTGTAAAGTTTACCTATTTTGTTAAATTCTCTGACTTAGTTGGAGACATGTGTGTCTGTGATCACCCCTTGTAGTGTGAGAAATGTCTGCTGTGTAGTAGTTTATCTCTTCCAGCTTGGCATACATTTACAGGTACTGGATAGTGCCCTGATTTAACTAAAGAAACTCTAACTTTCTTCATCTTTTCATTAATAATGAATTATTCATCATAATTTGTAATAATTACATAAATCAAATATTCATAGAAATTTTGATTGTAAGTACCGTAATGTAAAGCTGGATGGGAAACAAAGTATTTCAACATTTTCCAGCTTGCACAAAAACAACAAATGTGTTGCCAGGCAATTTGTACGTTTTTAAAAAACACTATGGACTGTGTTGCAATAAGAACATGTTCAGCAATGGTCTATCTCTGTATGTATTTCCAAATTATATAATGCTAACATCCACTCAACCGGAAATAATGGAAGTACTTCAGAAGAAATGTATAATAGATAATTGTCTCATGCATGTTTTTAATTACTGTTGCACACTTCCTGCTAATGAATCTCTAAGAATATATGCTTAGTTCCAATATATTGATTACTTAAAATTTAAGGGCCTCAAAAGCACAAGGTCAGATAGGGAGAGTAGTAGTCAATCTCTAGATTTGCAAACTTTGCACAGTGGTAACCTTTAGGTCTGTAAAGTGTGTTGACTGAGAAAGACAGAGCCGGTGGCAAAGACCAGCTTCTGTGGGGAGAGGTACTCCAGTGTGGGTTGCTGCAGAGAGCAAACAACAAGGCAACATGTTTGGTGATGCGTGATAAAGACATGTCAGACTGAATAACCAGCAGATTCTGACATTGATGCTTCTTTACTGATTAAATTCAAAAGTCTTTCTCTTGTCACAGATTGAAAATGTTTCTGGGTAACTTTTGAACTGAATCAAAGCACAAATTTACCAGTTCATTTGAGATCATTTGCACCAGCTGCCATTTAGAAAGCAAAACATGCCAGAGAGGCAGATATATGTAATTGAAGAGCTACAACAAAGTAAATGTTCTAATGAAATACATTACTCCATTCAAAAATATGTTTATGTAAAAATTCAATAATGACACAAATTCTCCAATAACTCAACAACAAATAGGCTTCTGAGATTTTCAGAAATATATACGAACACAAAGTAGTGCATAGTTGTGAAGTTGATGGAAGTTTATTTTCTAATTTTCTGAAAAATCTAAGTCTAAATGTGGCATGAAAATTAAGTCATCCCCTTTGAATCAACATTTTTTTAAATCACCTTTTACTTCATTTATTCCTGCTGATCTCCACTACCTGTCCATATTGGAAGACTGAAGTTTCTGCCCATTATTCTCTAAGGAATAACTGGAGCTCAGTTATGCTAGAAAATTTGTGAACATCAATTTTGAGGTTTTGCCACAGACTTTGATTCTAACAGATCTCTATGCTCTGGTTTTATCCATATCATAGCAGCTCTGGTTTTATGTTTAGCATTGTTGCTCTGTTTGAAATCAAACCTAAAGTCTCAATCTTTTTCTGTCTTTAGTAAGTTTTCATACATGACAGTTCTGTAGTTGCATCAGTCGTTCTATAACCTGTGGCCAGCTTCCCTGTCCCTGCTGAAGAACAGCATAGAGCTGCCATAACCATGTTTCACTGTGAACATGGTGGACAGACATGTATTTGCAGGTTTCCAAAGTTTCCCCAAAGGTTTAAGCTTCTTTACAACTTCATCCATGATCTATCTGCTGCATTTCTCAATGTTCATGATGCTGTAGATTCAGTAATACTCTCATATGTTCATGCATTCTTTTTCTTCAATATCACAATTATGCACTGCTTTGTGTATGCCATGTCTTCCTAAAAAATATGCAGCCTTAGATTATGATTAAAACAAAAGTAGTAGAAAACTTATAAGGCATTAGCCCAATGTACACATTAATTTATAGAAAGTTGATTATTTAAATCTGTGACACTCACAAGTGTAACTATCAGGTGATCCAGTATGTGCTCTATGTCACAGGAAAAAAAAAATCTAATCATTTACAAAAAGTTTTCACTCATAATTTTAACCCTAAAGTTTCACTTCTCTACCCATTAATTTACCTAACTGTTCATTTCTTCATTACTTTATGCCATTAAGTGTCATGTAGAAATGAAGTCAGTTCCAAACAACTTGTTAGTCCTCAAAAGCATTACTGTCGATGATTGGGCCAATTTAACCAATTATATGTTGACTTCTTCTCTTCTCTTCCAGCAACAAACTATATGAGATACGAATCAGTCTGACCCTGAACCCTAAATATGAACTCTTTTATCAAACACCAAGGACGTTTGAGATCAAATAGCTCTAACTCTCCCTGATCAGTAGGCAGAATGCACCCCCTGGGAAGCAACAGTGTGACACCTATCAATGTCGATGCATTAACTGTGTCAGAAGCAGACTGGTAATGAACTGGGGTCTGTAAGATACAGGGCTGCTGAGCCACCATGTTCTGGAGGCCTTTGATCACCCTGCATCCCTGACCAACCAGATGAACAGGCACTGGGGCAGAATAGTGCCTTTGAAGATCTCAGTCATCGGCCACTGATAAGGTTATTATATCTTTGCTCTTTACCATCAAAGCCATAATCAAATGTGACAGAGACTACCTTGCTGGGGCTCCCTCAGGGATGCAGTAAGGTTTATGTGATGAGAATTTTGTCAGACGAGGCTGGATTATTAGATGTTTTCATTTTGGTGGAAAAAATTGAGGAACCTGCACAAATTGTAAATGTTGCATACAGCTGCATAGGGCATACAGCTGCATCAGCTTCAATAAAATTGAAGCTGATGGGATCAGCTTCAATTGTATTTTATTTTTGACTTGACAATGCATTTGAAACATTATTTTTGTCAGGGAGAAATTTAACAAACAACTTTTATAAATTTTAAAGGCTAGGGACTACAGCACAAATTTTGAGTTATGAAGGTCAAATTTATACATTTACAACTAAATATACATAAAGTGGTTTTACTTCTCTGTTGAACACTGGAGCTCAACTGTCCTGCAGTTGCTTATTTTGGGCAGATTCCCCCCCCCCCCCCATTTCTTTTCTTTTCTTTCTTTCTTTTTGAACATTTAACTATCCTTTTTTACATGAGGTAACTGTTAGGGTCAGATCACTGAAATGTGGATGTTCCAACAGGATAATGATCCCTAACACACATCAAAACTGCTTTTGAAATGGATAGAAATAGCCCCAACCTCAGCCCAAATTTTCAGACAGTGCTTAAAAGTAAGGTTGCTGAATAAAATCTACTATTTATAATGAAAAGTGGTCAAATATCCAACTTGGTGAGGAATATTTCCCAAATATCAAAGATGTATGCATATATTTAAGCCTGTATGCATAATTCTCAACCTGCATGAAGTGGCTTTCAAACAAAAATGTATGTACAAATAATATAATTCAATTGTATATTTAATGCACCCTGAAAAGGGAATAACTCAAATACATGTTTAAAATCTTCAAATTTAACACTGAATGTACAGTACCGGTATATAAACTTCTGACCAGCACTGTAAGTTTAATGATGCCAAATGTACAATATATCGCTATTCATTCGTCATGGTTGATACATTTTTAGATTTATGGCAACAATTTATATGCAGATCAAAATTCTCACTTTATTCTGCTACATGTTTGAGTTATAGTATCTAAGATCTCTAACTCCAAGAAGAAAATGTAGATTCATGGTCATTTGAAAAAAATAAATCTTTTATTTCAAAAGTAAAGCCTGAATTAATTATTGCCCCTCCTTATTAATACTCAATACATGTGTGGAAGAACTTGAGCAGAGCTGCCTTTAATGTGTTATTAGTTTTCTCTCAGCTGAAGTCTTTGCATAATTCTCCCCACTGCTTCTCTGTGTAAACACAAATCAAACAAAATCAGTTAGATTACAACTAATTACTATCTGTTTCTTCTTGACAGAGCACTACGGTGAGTTGCATGTTCTGAGATCACTTTTAGAAAACAAACTCCCTCTATAAAACACTGAGGCTTAACCAGAAAGTTGTACTGGATTGATGCATATTTGCTTTTTGATCATATGGTTCATGTAGCTGCTATAAATCTTTGCTAAGCTTGTTTCTCCTCCGTCTATTTTTCTATAAAAGCAAATCAGACTTTCTAACACCTCAACTGGCTTGACGAAAACCAGAGAGGAATAACAAGCACGACTTCAGACAGAAAAGAAGAACTAGTTTCCCTCTAATCTTCTCCATCGCACACCTAAAATCCAACGGATTAGGCCCTGCGCTCCTGAGCTCACTATCACGCCGGGGACTACTGGTGCATGAAACATCTCTTATGGCCTTCATTTGATTTCTGCTTTCCATGCCAAGCATTCCTGCTCTGGCCTTGTAAAATAGATGGCACAGTACAAAGGTTATGTTTTCAGAAGACGTCCAAGGTTTGGCATCATTAAAGTGGAAATTTTTTCCTTGGAAATTAGTTTTTTAAGGGAAAGGGTGGGGGGGGGGAGAATAAAAGTTAATTGCAAAAAAAAAAAAAAAGCATAAATGGTAGCCTGTAAGACAGGATGTTGGACTGACAAGCACAGCACGGATGAAGGTCACTGATCCATCATCTGCTTGTTAAATAACTAAAACGGAAAACAAAGAACAATAAAACATGGGCTCAGTAGCATCTGAAGCTCTGGGATAAGACCCACTCCTTTGACAGGGATTATTAGCAAAGCTCACCATCTTTCAAATGGCAAGTGAGGCAGAGAGCTGCACTAGCAAGGCAACTAGCTACAGCCATTTCACACACATTTCACTCCCTTCCGTCTTCTCTGTTCCTTGAGGCAGTGACCTTTGCAGTAATATTTCCATAGACATGTTGTTAATGGACAGGGCTGACATATAAGAACGATTTGCGAAGTTTGACATCAAGGATTACATAACAACCACAGCTATTCAACGGATGTTAAGGGAGAAAAGTGCCTGTGTCTTTCCAAGGTTTGAGTCTCAGAGCAGTTCTTTGTGCTCTTATTTTGGTGGTCAAAGCAGTAATTACAGAAAAATATTTTAATTAAGTCAATGAATTTAAAAACCAAGCAGGAAGCAACCAAGCAAAATATTTTAAAAAGAACTTTTAAAATATTTACTCCTTATTATTATTATTATTATTACAGCCTTGAATATCCTTGACCATTATGAAAAAAATGTAAACAATGACATAGAATCTCACTGGTTAACCTTAAAACAATTGGAAAACTGCAAATGAAGTCTATCTCCAGAATAGTTAGGACATTTTTGTCCAGACCTTCCAGTCCAGCAAAAATAATGAAGGTGAGATAAACAGATGGTATTACAGTGCCAAGAAAAATTATAAATCCCATTAAAGACTTATTTAGCTTTTCATGTCTTGTCCCACTTGTTTCATGCAATCAAGTTACAACGTCAATTCATTATTGGAAATTTCCCTTTTACATTTGTTCATGTAAAAGGGAAATTTCAAAGCAGGACTGAAATGTGACATGAAGAGACTGCTGTCCATTGATTGGCCATGGGGTGAGAAGAAGTTAGAGATTTTAAAGAAGTAGCACAGACTTAAGTTAACAAAAGTCAAGAGTGACTACAATATTGTTTAGAACCGCAATAGAAGGAGCGGGTAAAACTGAAGTATAATTTTCCTCAGCTTTCTGAATTACATTGAGGTGTTGTGCTGCAATGAATAAATCAGCTGTTCAGATACACATACATTTTCCTCAAAACATCCAAACACCACCACCTTGAAACGGCTCATGGACACAGTAATAGTTAATAGAGGACGGCTCTCCGGCTGCAGGTGGGGCTTTAAGCCAGAGCTTCAGCTGTCGAGTAGATCTGTGCTGAGCCACTAGAGCCAGTGGAAAAGGGGCATTATTAGTGGGTTTCTCTCTTTACTCTCAAGTCTTCCTTATTGTGTGAGTATAATTGAGAATACCTCTGCATTATAGAAATACAAAGACTGTATGAATATGTGAGTAAAAGGAAAAGAAAAAGGCTAATTGTAGTGTTCGACAAGAAAACTTGACCCTGGAATACTGCTTTCAGGATTTATATTAGAATTACAGACACTACCATGCTTTTTGTGGTATAATTGCTCTTCTATTAATGAAAGTTCAGCAAGTAAAAATCCATGAAGAATACAGTTATATTTAAGAAAATTGACAACTATTTTGCACAGATTTAACAGTTTTGTGAAGCATTTAAAATTGAAGCCCAAAAAGAAATACACTTGTTAATCAATTTATGTTCTTCACAACCATGAATAATGACACACCAGTGGCCCTAATGACCACTAATAGTAATTTTAATTTTCAGATGGTTTGGTTGAATGAACATTTTAATTAGGCATTTTCAAAACAGTCCACTACAGTACACTAACATGCTGTGAACATGTCACTCTCATAAAAACATAAACTCTTTTCTATTGAGTCATTAGTTGGAAACAGAGAAATGTACAATACAAAGAATAGGCAAAATAGCAAGGAATGGCATTATAGTTTTGGCACAGGTAATCAGTGAATGTCATAGAAAAGCAAAAAAATATGCTGAGGAAATTCTGGAAATGCTAACAGACCAAAACAGTGCCCACAGGAAAATAATGTATACATATGTTTTATTTTCTCCAAATTTTTAATTTAAAACTATTATTAGTTATTTAGTGCTAGATTATTATAGGTACAACATCTTTATCAGAACCTCTGATATAAGTAATCGTTGTTTGTCTTTGCTGTTCAGCTGCGTTTGTTAACATACCGAGGTCTAAAAAGTTTGCAGAGGTTGTTTGAAATGAAAAAAGTACCCCTTCAACTCATTTGCAATAGGATTGAAATGATCTGTTATCCATAAAAAGATATCTGTTTTTACATGAAGCAGTAATTCTTGTATTGCATCATTGTATTTTACACATAGAAATGTAAAGTTTCCAAATAATTAGACAGTAATCAAAATCTGAAGTTGCCATTGAAATGTTCTGACTGGTCAGAGTGGTCTTTTCGTTTTATTTCCCTTTCTTTTGGAAATGCTGTTGCTGAACAATATAAGTGCATGCATAATGCGTCTTCAATTCCAAAGCAACGCTACACTCTTCGCATGCATTCCGTTTGATTACCAAAAACGCAGAAACTTAATTGTACTCATTGTTATGCGTTGTCACTCCGCTGGTCAACATGCTGCTGAATATCAATGAGCTGCTGATAAATCACGTCTTTGCTGAGGGTTCTGAGGAAGCAAGAGAGGCAATTGCCCGACTCTGCACCAAGGACAGAAACACACAAATTAAACTCCAGCATGTGCTAAGTGAATGTCACACAGAAGACTATTAGATGTTGGAGTTACACATCATTTTGTAATGATTTTGTCTTGCATAATAAACTAAAATTTACCCAATTAATTTTTAACACACTAGTTGGAAGGAAGAATTGCTGCACAGGGGGAAGAAAGCTGTCTGTCCAACAATAAAGAATGCAAAATGTTTATTTCTTTAACCAAATTGCATTAAAGTCATCCCAGTACACTTTATGTGAAAGGGTATACAATGGAATCAAATTTCTGTAATGAGAAAAACTTCAGATTAATACGGTTTCTAGTAATTAAGGCAACAGCTGTCTGTTTGGAGTGATGGATCATCAGAAAATGAAGAGAGGCAACAAACAGTAAACAAATGTTTACTGAACATCTGAAGCAAGGGTATTTGTCAAGAATTGATGATACCTCACACAGGCGGCAATAACAGCAGGTACTGTAAAATTATAACTGCATCAACAGACACATGCATTTTAAACAGGCAAATTAGAGTAATCAGTTTAGTGCTTACATATTTTTATGTTTTCCTTTTTCCTTTGTTGTTCTTTTCTTTTTTCTCAACATAGCACAAATATAAGTCAATGGTTTCTTTACATGGTATCTGCAGATCACCATTATAGTGATTAAAATACAGTTTGTCATGGTTTATGACCTGGTCATGATGACATGCAGGACACTGCAGAGCTCTGATGTATAAAATAAAAGAAAGCAGACTGGCTAATGTTTTCTATAGATAACAAAAATAAATAAATAATAAAAACAACAAGGCAGCAGTGTATTTTTTTTTGTACTGTTTTTCATTTTTGCCACAAGAGCTCCACTACAGTTTCATAACAAAAAAGGACACACCAATAAATACTTGGTTGTTCGCATGTCTACTTTTATTTTTTATCTGTGGAGAAGCACAGATATTTAATCACAGGTAAACAACTAACCTTCAGATCCCTCACAACATTGCAGCAACATCATAACAACAATATCTTGTATTGTGGTGTCCTTATAATAGAATTTTTGATTCAGATGTCTTAAGAATATTTCCCTCAATGTCATGATCTTTGTCTATGTTCTCTGTGATCAACTTCAGATTGGCCTTCATTTTCCTTAAAATGGAAAGTTGTTTTTCCATGTAAGATGGAAAAAGTTGCTAGGAGAGGGTTGTCCCCCTTGACCAATTATCTTTTATATCAAATTGCAATTCAACCGAGAACTTCTTATAATTGACAAGCATTAAAAGACGTGTGGTTGGACAACTATTTAGATGAATAAATAGGTATTTCAGAGAACAGTTTGACTTCTCCTGCAAACACGATAATGCACGTGCAAAATGCCACCAGTAATACCTATAGTAGGTAACTTGTAAGTGAGAGTGCAGGAGAAATTCTCATTTGGCAATAAAGATGTAATTCATTCAGACTGGATAAGGTAGGCTGATTTAGATGCAATGAGGTCTTTGGGCCAATGGTCCATGAGCAGTTTAATGACTTCTAGGAATTCCTTCTTCCACAGTTCAAAGACCCATATGGCTTACAGCAGCTGCTTGATATTATTGTTGCTTACATGTGGTGCTAACGTCTCAGGGCAATTGTAACTATTACACCACTTCACAAGAAACTCTGCGTCTAAGTCCTCTAAAATGTGGAAAACAGTAAGGTTTAAAATTAGAGAATAAACAGGTTTTACTCTTAGAAGCCCTGCCCTCTCATTATAATACCATACGTAAATCCCTATGCACATTGCTAACATATTTGCTGCATTTCTGGATATGCCATGGACACCTGGTTCAGACTAGTCTGCTATAAAAGTTGGTGTTCACATTTCTTGACATCAATTACTGACATTTTGTTAAAACTTGTCTGTGATGTGCAAAAGGAGTCATATAATACAGTAATCTGATGCAGCTTCAGAACAATGTTGCTGTTATAAAGAACAAGCTGGCTTAGCTCTTTGAGATAGTTATTTTTCCATGTTAGCCCTGCTTACATTATGCTAATAAGGTGAGGAGTGTATGGAAGTTATTTCTTCTTCACCCTGAAATGGTACTTTATGTTACAGTAAGAAAGACAGACTGCAAGCACTGCAACAGAGCACTGACACCATATCGCCTTTGTTATATCCATTGGTGCATAACTGTATTTCAAATGCATAGTCTACAGATAGCACAAAACCAATGAGTGCACATGTAAAGGAGTAAATAAGGAAATGCTGTTAATTGTAAAGGCTATGTATACATGTGTAACACTTTGCGTGCTGTCCAATCAAAAAAGCATTTTGTTCTTGAAAAAGAGACTTCTTTGCAGTGTTTAGGCACAATGCTAGTGCATGAAAAAAGGTGTAATTTTTGCCTTGGGTACTGCAAATCATATTCATTGTGGAAGGATGTTTTTTCTAAAGGCACCATCACATTTACCCAGGCCTGTTTCATCACTTAATTTTTTTTTTAAAGATTCTGTTGGACCACATTTCAAAAGCGATTTTCATTGGATATTTTTCATCATTTATTTAAGAATTTTTTCAGCACTTGTGCCCTTTATTTGAAAGTATTTTAGCAGGAAGGGTGCAGCGTGAAGGGAAGAAAGACATGTGGCAAAGGAACCAAGAACTGGTATCGAGGCCATGTTGACGATTGTAGGGTGCCCATAAATGGGGCACCACAAGATGCCCCATTTAATTATTTATTTATTATTACCTTTGCCAATTCGAAGTTATTTCAGTGACCATTGTGGGCTTTTTGCAGCCCACAATGGTCCCATTGGTAATTATGTCACATTTTTGCAATGTGACAGAATTAACTTCCTTGTCTAAAGCAACACAAGCTTAATATGCAGGACCTAACCCTCTTTGTGAGAAATGTGTGTGTATGTATATATATATATAGTAAAAAAAAAAGAGCTAGGAGCAAATAAATGAAAAAAAGGTGTAATTTTTATGGTTTTTAATATTTTATCTTGTTTCTGTGAACGTCGCACAGCATCATTTATCTTTTGCCTCTACAGAATTTAATTTGATCTTTTTTTTTTACAACAGGAAAGAAGTTGTTAACCCTCATAGTTGTATTTTGATATTTTCAGAATGAAGCATTTTTATTTTTTCCCTTCCATTAAAGCCTCTTTAGTAGCTCAGAGCTGGAGGGAATCACAGTACCTATAGTGAAGAAAGCTATCATGCATCTTCACTATGTAGAAATCAGCTTGTGTCAGAAATACACAAAGCAGGGCAAGCTGTTCTCCAGAATGAGACTGTCACGGCTCACAAAGAGCAAAGTGCCCCATTTTCGTCAGCCAACTGCGGATTTGTGAGATATGAAACGAAACCTCCTCTTACTCCCATCAATATAGTGCAATTACGGGCAACAGAGAAATTGCTCATGCAATAAGCCAATCCATACTTCTGTCGCTTGCCACATTTCAAATGCAATCAGAGACGCAATAGGGAAAGCTAAGAAACAGCTTCTGCAGTGTGTCTTTGTTGAGGCCGAATTTAGCATGAAGAGATTTTAGAAAAACATTTGGAGGATCAGATGTTTCAGCACTCTGTTGTAATCAATTTTAGATGCTTCAATACTTAATGACAAATAATTTTAATACAGTAAAAACTAAGATTTATGTTTCAAAAAAGGAAAGAAAGGAATATAATGCAGCATATGAATAATGCACAGACAGCTTCGCTTTCATAGTTCCTCAAAAATCATGCTCTAGAGTGCAATGAAGTCAGGGTTTAATCAAAATCTTGGAGAGAAGTGAAATGGAGCATAACTAAGCATCTGGAAACAGCAACGAATGTTTCCCTCAAGATGCTCAGAGAAACCATTAGAGAGCAGGACCAGTTTGCATGCACTCATCGTGTGAAAGTAACTGTGATTAATGTCTGCTATTATAAGTTCCTGTTTGCTTAGTTTTTGAGGACACAAATATGACTATAAATACATATATATTCAACTAATTTGGGTTTTTCCTCTCTTGGTGCTCCTCTGGCGTTGTGTCTTTATCCACATTTCATTTTGGTAGATTAAGGTCAGTAGGTGCACTTCTCATGTGAATCATCTTTTTCTGGATGAATTCAGTCCTGCAACAAGTAATGACAATATATAAGTGTGTTGATAAATGAAAAAGCTCACCAAGCAACTGAAGTGAATGGAGGTGCAAAAATAAATGGCCTATTTTCATTAAAAAAAATACAACTTTGTCATGACCCCGGTCTCAATGAATGCAATAATTCTGCTCTGTGAGAAAAGGGGTTCAGCAGGAGTAAAATGAATCACAATTCCAAAATGTGATATTTGCTGCATAACACCAATGCATTGCTTCCGAATCTTGCATGCTTGTCTTTAAAACTGAAGGGATTTGTGCTGTGCAACCAAGTGAACAGGTTTACTGTGGTTGGGTTTAATATACAAACATTTCACAAGCCAAACTCTGATTCCCTGCAGAATCTGACCTCTTTTTTGGCCTATTTCTTAAAGTAAACTAGTACTGTATTTGTTTCATTATGTATTTACAGGCAGTGGGATCATTACTCTTCATATTGATTCAAATTTGCTTCGATCTTGCATCTGTATGTTTTGTATATATTTTGTATGTCTTGTAGATTCTTTGGGAAGTGTTTGAAGAGGTTACACAAAGTGTGAGTCAAAATCACAACCTTTAGCAACAGCATAACAGTGTTTTCCTGACACATGGTTTAACTGTATGCTCAGAAGTTCAAAACGTGACAGCTGTGTTTATTGCTATGTCATTGAAACTCTTTAATATTATAAATACTTGAACACTTTATTTGTCAACTTAGTTACCTTTATTAATTTCAGTAAGTTCTGAAGAATACAAGACAACACAAATCCGTTAGTACTGAGGTGTTTCAATGCAAGTATGTGAAAATCTTAAACCCCTGTTACATTATTGGGTAGTTAGCGTTTCAATGGAAAGAAGATACAATACAATAGTAAAAAAAAAAAAACATGCCAGCATCACATTTCTATGCGTCTGATGCAGTTGAATACACAAATTAACAATGTTTTCTGTTTTTTTTTTTTATTTGGGAAGTGAAGATTTAGCCTTCGTCATGTTCATGACAGGTTCTGTTTGTGTTATTTATTAATTCTACAGGCTTGACAGTTATTTCAACCCATTCTCACTCCCGACTCGACGCTTTTGCAGGTACCCTCAGCGTCACATATTGACGCTGAGGGTACCCCCTTTGCGTCAATAATTGACGAGAAGGGTTCCTCCCGGACTTCATTGCTATCTTCCTTCCCACTACCCAGTACCCAAATGGCCAAGCGTGCCGTTTATGAGCCCCTACCAGGTGTGTTTTCCCTAACCCTAACCGTTTTGTTGTAGTTCAGAGTCAAATATATTTTTAAACTACAGAGACACCACAATGTGGTGTAGCTTTTGAAATGCAGCTACAAGTTTGGTTAATCACAGTCTATTCATGTTTTAGCAAGGGGTGCAGCTACCTTTTCAAACAAAGGCCAGGTTCTTTGTCTTACCCTTTTTTTTTCTTTTAGTAAATTAAATCATTTGAAAATGGTCATTTGTGTTTATTCATGTAATCGGTATCAAAAAAATGAAATTGGGAAAACATTTTTTCACAGCGAAGTAATCTTTTTACTGAATCTTTTCACTTTTGAATCAAAGTCTTTTTTTCCCCTTTGCAAATAAGAGAATTAGAGATTACTAAAAACGGTAATCACAACAAACAGTTATTGTTGCTTTAATCCTCACAATAAATCCAGTTTTGAAGTCTGTGACTACTTTCAATAGAAAAAACCTGTTTTTTCCTTAATTTTAATCCATACTTTGTCTTAAATGGGACAGACAGGATCTCATTTTACTTTGGTGTATGAGTTGTAGGAGAAGTTGGCACAGTTAGCAAAGCCAAGCAGAATAACAGGGAGATCGGCAATGGTATTTGAACCTTCAGTATATCATTTTTCTTGTGACAGTGGATATAAGGCAACATATCTCTCTAGCAAAGTCTTTAATATTTTCAGTCATGATTCTTAAGGAGAAAAAGATAATGGAGTGAGTCAGAGGAAAGAAAAGTGATAACTGTAAAAGCTTTAAGAAATGTCATTTTCTATCAGAGGGTAATCTTTCACTACAGATTCAGATGAAAGTAGCTTGCCTGAACTGTCAGGCCAGGATGTCAATGCTTGACATAGAGTAGTGACTTTTAAAAAATAAAAAAAAGAATCACACAACTCAGCTCTCACAAGAAAAAAAAAAAAACTAAACTGTCCACATTTACATAAAAAATAATATGGGAAAACTAAAATCATTACCAAAATACAAAAAAAAAAAAAAAAATACAAATCCTTATAATTGGTAAAGGTTACAAATTAAACATTAAACAATAAAAATAGCCTACAGAATTTTCTAAGTATTTTAACATTTTGTAGTTTTCTGGAAGTCTGTTCCATATTTGTGGTGCATAGTGTAGAGAAATGAAAGTATGCTATTAGTTAATAGAACCAGAACCAAACATGGAGATGCTGAACGCTGCATCTCCATGTTTGGTTCTGGTTTCTGGGGATGAAGACTAGATCTGAACCGGAAGACTTGAATGGAGTGGAAGGTCTGTGATTTATAAACAAAAAGTATTTTAAAGCTTTAAAATACTAGACCTACATGAAGACAGTGTAAGGACTTTTGAACAGGAGTGATGTGCTCCCATTTCCTTGTTTTTGTGAGAATGCGAGCAACAGCATGTGAATCAGATGCAGCTGTGAGACTGACTCACAATGAATGTGCCCACATTATGATTACCTGGGTGACAATATCAAAACTTTTAGATATTTGTGTGATGAGTTGAAAAATTGAGGCTAATATTAGATTTAACATTGGACTTGCCTTTGTTGTCTGGTATAAAAAAATATTTTATTAACAGCATAATGTATTTTGTTATCAATCTTAAAATAAGAAACACATTCTTCTTTTATACTTACTCTTGTGCTAACTAAATAGTTTGTTTTTAATTAATTATTATCCAACAACTCTGAAGGTGTATATGCTACCAGAAGACTTATTGGTAAGGCATCAAGCAGGGAGTATAATGTCTCTGAGACGGACATTCAGCTAAAAGTGAACTAGTTTACAATTATAACCTAATTACAGCCTAAACTGTATATGGGCAGTGGTTCTCATTTTCTTTCCCTTACATCCTAAAGTGTCTCTGGAGTTTATCACATGAAATACTCGCTCGGTCTTATTCACCAAATGAGTTTCAGAGCCACAGTGGATCAATGTTTGTAGATTTAAAGTCAATTTTTCAGAAACATAGACATTCCTGACAAATAAATTGCCTGAATCATGGCAATTTCCAATATGCTTCACATAAAACTACATATTTTTATATTTTCTGAAACCATTTCCACAAGGCTTTAAAACTGAGCCTCTTTACTGTTTGTATCATTTGGTATGGAGGTAGAACCATTTGTATTGGTATGCTCTCTCAACCTTATCGCTACAAACCCCCATGTTGTTGTACATTATGGTCTTTTGATGAAAGTAGTCTATACTACCTTTTATGTAATGTCACATAAATATGTCATGCACAAAACCAAAGCGCTTCTATTCAAAAGTCCCACGTCATCTTGAGAAGAAAAGATTATTTTGTTGAGGAGAAAAGATTATTTAGTTATAAACTAGATGACTTCAACACATATAACATTTGGTTCTAATGCTGTGACTATTGTGTATATTTTCTGATCATAATTTGAAATCATGGCTTAATTCTTGTAGTTTCAGATAAAACATTTTAGATTTGAGAACTTCTGGTTTATTTTGTAGTGATGATTAGGGGAGCATGCTCTAAATTTGAAAACTGAGCACACAATTACCATCCTGCTTCATGCTTCAATGTTTTGATCCTGACACAGATGAAGAAACATGAATCAGTTTGCCTGTTCTCTGAGCCAATCCTTTCCTGACTTATTTTGAATGCAGTTTTGAAGACAAAGTTTTGCATCAACAACTATCAGTTGAACAAAGATCTCTGATCTCCAGTTATCAGTGAACTAGTTGGAGGCACACACACACACTCATGCACACGCCTGCACTGTTGTTTATAAATGTAAAGCCTTGTTTACAACCACAGGCACAACAATTATTGGCAAACTCAACAAAGCTGAACATGATTCCTAAATTGCTTACTTGTTTGCGAATGTTGACAACAAGGACAGACAAGAGGGGCCTCAGATGCCTTTTCCAAGGAGAGAGGCTGTGAAAGACAAATTCCTGCTGCCTTAGCTACAGAGCAGGAGCCTCCATTCTCATTGTTTCTCATTTAAAGAGGAATACAGGTGCATCTTAAAGCAGCAGAGTAAAGTTAAAAAGTTAAATTATTTCAGTAATTTGATTTAGAAACAGATCTCCTGTTTTATCTAGACTTATTATACTCAAAATTTAAGCTTCTTTAAATACCACATTTAAAAACAATGTTACAATTGGCCAAAAATAAGGTAGAAAAAAACAGCAAATCACAAAAAGAGAATGCAAACAGAAAATAAAATACAATAAAGCAATAAAAACATTTTTACCTCTGATGCTGCTGGATAAGTCAATGAGCCCAAATGTGCTTTTAGATGTGTTTTTTAAAACACTGACAATTGGAGCCTGGCTGATGTTGACTTACTAAAAAGTATGTCTGTGTTTTGTGATTGATATGGACTCAATACTTGGTCAATGTTTCCTTTTATAAATAAATCTATAGCAATGTATGGTAATTTGGGGCTGCACAGTTGGTAGCACTGTTGCCTTGCAGCAAGAAGATCGTGGGTTTGATTCCTGGCCCGGGGTCTTTCTGCACGGAGTTTGGATGTTCTCCCTGTGCATGCATGGGTTCTCTCCGGGTACTCCGGCTTCCTCCCACAGTCCAAAAACATGACTGTCAGATTAATTGGTCTTTCTAAATCCTCCCTAGGTGTGTGTGTGCATGGTTGTTTGTCCTGTTTGTCTGTGTGTCGCCCTGCGACAGACTGGCCACCTGTCCAGGGTGTGCCCTGCCTCTCGCCCGGAACGTTAGCTGGAGATAGGCACCAGCACCTCCCAACCTCACTAGGAACAACAGTGTAAGAAAATGAATGGATGGATGGATGGTAATTTCCATCCTGTAAGCTCGGTAATGGACTGTGAGTGATGATGTTTTTTTCATAAAACAGATCCCTGGAGGATCTCATCTATTTTTGACTCTGCTGTACATTTCACATGAGCTGTTAAGTTTTAGCAAAATCTGTTTAAGTGCAAAAAAAGGAACAATCACAGCCTATGAGAAATGCACAGCAGCTGAACTGCCATAAAATGTGTTATCGCCCGTGGGAGCTCTAATTACCTAATGAGCAAGTTAGTGTCCATTATATAGAATCTTCCATGCAGGTGGAAGTATGTAGACCAAATCTTGCTCTTAATTAGCTTACAGAAGAGCCAATTCGATGGCTATTCAAAGACTTTAATAATCCTTAAACTTTACGCAGCTAATGATCAGCGAATATGTTTAATAGTTTCCCACTGTTAAACATGGACAAGAACTTACATGAGCTTTGGGATGGACAGGTGGATCAGTACCACAGGCACACCTGCATCCAGTGTGACAATGTTTATTAAACATTTTAAGTCTGAAACCCCTTCAGCTAGTAAAAACTGTAAAAAAAGCATAAAGTATTAGAAATGTTACACATTATTACACATTATGTCCACGAGAAAAGATTTCATGCTGCTTTTAATTTGTATTCGAAGTCAGGTCTTTGAATGACTGTAAAGCCACATGTGTGTCACCAGTTTAAAGAGAAACAAACTGTAACAGATCATAATAAACTGTTTTTATGTGAAACTTTCATGATGTTTTGAATGCATTTCCCCAAAATTGGATGCTGAACTCAGGTCTGATCATCAACCCCTGATGTCCCCACGCCATAAAACGTGATATTTATTGCCCACTGCTATCAGAGCCAGAGCGTAGATTCCTGAATCATCACTACTTCAAGGTAAATGTTTAAGCAAAGAGTGTAGTGATTAGTGTCTCTTTCCTAAAGGTTTATAACCTATCTTTTGTCCTTTTTCTCTTTGCACCAGTAAGATTCTACTCTGCATGTTACTCATAAGAAATGTTATTCTTACATGGATTGCTTGATTACTCCAAAAAGTACAGCAAAAAAAGGAAAAGTGCATAAACTCACTGCTTTAAATGCCACAATATAATTTGCTGTCGCTTGAATGGGGCTCTGATGAAACACTTGTGGTAGTTTAAGCATCTTGCTGCAGTTGTAATGTAAACCAAAAGCTGCTGCATTTGTTCTGAAGCTGACATCATGTTTCTTCTGATAAGCTACATTCCTTTTTGATTACATGTGTGACCACTGTGGTCCTGAACACACTGTTCTTTACACAAGGGGGAGCAATCAACTCAGATACCCAAAGAACATCAGCCACACAAGGTTGAAATAACATTGTATTTCAATTTACACCAGTAATAACAAAAGCAGTATTAAATGTTATTTACAGTCACCAGGTGAAAGGCCAGGTGTCACTTCTTGATCATACTCTCTTCCTTCTGCTTGCACACAGTTGATCTCCGTATGCTACAAAAATAACTCCACTCTTCAGGTGCATCACACCCTCTGAGCCTGAGACTACTGAAAAGAAAAAGCAAACACCAATATCTGTGCACCACAGCGCTATTTGTGGCATGCTTGAGCGTGCAACATGAAGTATTGCTATTTTTACTTGAGTAAAATTTCTGGCTACTCTGCCCACAGTAATTAACTTTACTGAATAAAGAACAACAGGTTCTGACCAAAATGCACTGGACACTGATCAAAAGCAAATCATGCAAAGAAAATGCAGAAATAAAAAACAAATGTTGGGGGCGTGCTGTGGTGGCGTAGGGGATAGCGCGACCCACATTTAGAGGCCCTGAGTCCTCGACGCGGCCGTCGCAGGTTCGACTTCCGGACCCGACGACATTTGCCGCATGTCTTCCCCCCTCTCTTTACCCCCCTCCTGTCAGCCTACTATCTAATAAGGGACACTAGAGCCCACAAAAAAGCCCCTGGTGGGGAAGAAAAAAAAAAAATAAATGTTTCCCACTGTGCCACGCATGCAGAATGTGGGAAAAAAGGTCCTTGTGGATTTGGAGAAAATCTAACCTAGGTAAAATATTTGTGGACATTCTGTCTCTGCATTAGAACCTGGCCACATTTCCATAACTTTTATTTTCTTTGCCTCTGCCTTGGATTGTCCTGACCCCATCTGTCCTTTGGGATATTTGACTATTCATGTGCAGAGACTTGAATACTAATATTTTTCCTTTTGATTGAGAGGCTGGATAAAACACTGAGGGTGTTAACACGGGCAGTTTCAACATGTTTTTTTTTTTTTTTTCTTTTTGCTTGAATATTATGATCAATGTTTATTCAGGAAATAAATATCACTGCTGGCAGGACACGCAAAGAGAGTTCAGCATTTCTTGGTAAAAGGTAGATCATATTTGCTGTATTTGGCCAAGTAAGTTCAAAGCTTTGGCAGGACGCATGCGTGATATATTGTTTGAGCGACGTTGTGCATCCAGCAGCCAAAAGCCTACAGCTTAATTTTTATGAGAAAAGATTAATCATCCTAGTGCTGTGTGCCTTAAGGATGAAATTTTAAATTCACACGTCAAAATGCAAAGCCGTACCAGTGATTGTGACAAAATGTCCAGCATTTTCTATTAAGTTTTTTTTTTTTTTAACATTCTGATTCTTATTTTTCCTAAATAAAATATTAGTTATTTCTCAAATTAAAAAAAATGCCTGTAAGAAAACAAAACAGCTACTTTAACTCATTTACTGCTATACAGTGATTATTTAACACAAGCAGGCAATTTATAGATTCACTAGATGGCCCTTAAAATCAGATTATGCAATTACAAAAAAAAGTGATGACATAACTTTACTGTATCTAAAGTAGTTGCCATAAAAATAATATATGAAACTGCTGTTTTCTGATTGTAAGTATGTTTCCATAATTAATGATATGACAGAGATGACTATTATATTAATTTCTTGAACACTTCACCGGGCAGTACAGGTCAGCTGAACCCGCTCTAATTTTAATGTCTGTATTACCAATGGAAAGGTATTCTCAGTGATAAAGCATTCCAAATGGACCTGACCGAATTGTAAATGAACCACATCCATCTTTGTGACACGGCGTAGCAGGGTACTTTCCTCCAGAATCATCTCGAGATGACCTTGCTATTTAAAGTTTTCTGTTGATGCACTACCTCTTACAATCAGGAAAGTTAATTTCAACATCCATAATACTGAAAGAATATATTAAAAGGGTTTATAACACATTTTGTATTATAATAAACAAAAAAAAAAACAGATTAGAAGCATTTATAAAACCCACTTTTCATTTCCACTGCCTGGTTCTTGTTGGCTTAACTGCAATTACTGGATGTTTCAGTCACTCTGCTTGTTAAGCTTCAAGTATAAAACTTTTTTTTTAACAACATTTGAGTATGAGGGCTCTTGGAAGCATGCTTTTTTTTTTTACTTTACTTGTTTGGCTTTAGTGTTTCAGTTTATGTCAGTGATAACTATTATCACAGAGAACAAACACTGCAACCTTTCCAGTGCTCTTGAACTCCACCTTCTTCCCCAGATTCCAGATTATTTTTATCTCTGTGACTAAACCACATAAGGAAGAGAACGCCGGGGTGTTGTCTCACTCATTCAATCTGATTTTGAGGGGTAAGGTCAGTTAAACAAGGCAATGTATTTTTATTTATTTATTTATTTATTTTTATCTCAGTAAAAAGGTTAATGTCTCAACTGATTTTTAAGAATAAGATACTAAGCAAAACTCTTTGACCTACAAGCATTAAGCTTCTTTGCACCATGTGACAAAAGATGTCTCCTCTCTGCCAGTATTCTTTGGTAATTTTAGGCACTGTGATCTCAAGATGACACATACTGAACATGTATCAAGAACAGAGGGAGTTGCTGTGGTTCATGACTGAGTTCTTTTTTTTTTTCTGAAACCCATAAGACATGAATGTTGTTGATAGGTATTTATACTGTCTGCACCACATAAATATTCATGCTTTGTAATAAACAATATCCCCTTAAAGCCAAAAACAAATTAAGAGATTTTCAGACACATTCTTAAAAGGCCTCAAAGGTCTTTTTTTTTCTTTTATCAGTTCAGCACAAACTAATAGGTTTCCACAAGAGACACTTGTCCTAAGGGGACAGGAAGTCTGATATTTTCCCTTGCTGCTTCTGTTTAAAAGTCCCTGTTTTGTTAGTTTGGTAAGAAATGCAATAAAAAAATATATCAAAGGGACAATGAGAGTACATTTAAATATAAAATACTCTTTAATATTTCACACTTTGGTTCACAGACATTTTGCCTTTCTAATTTTGCTACTAATTCTAATCAGCAATCATGCATGAAGTCATGAAAGGTTTAAGCTAATGACCCTCAAATATAATTACATCCAATGTTTCATTAAATCAAGAATGAATAAATGAAAGATTTTATGTTTAGTTGGTGATCGTGTGAAGTGGAGCGTTGTTGTTGCTCAGCTGCAAGGGGAGAAGAGGGCAGCAAATAAGGAAACAGTGCCAAGGGGGATTAATTGGCACAGCTTCACTGTGTTTCTAATTAGTCTCTGTGTTTTTGTTTACAGTGGTGTGTTGAGGTAAATTTGTAAGGAGATAAGGCGATGCTGGAATCAGAGTGTTGTTGCTCCTTCTTTAAGCAAAATCTGGTTGGACAAAGAACTAGACGCACCTCAATATGACCAGGGTTGTCTTTCTGTGTCTGTTCACGGTAAAACATGTGCAAGAAGCTGAAGGTTAAGGCTGCTTTTGGTTCCCCCTCCTCATTATGGTTGAGTGTAAAACTTTTATTAAACTTACATTGGGTTAGTATTACTTGAACATAAAACAGCATGTATAGGAGCTATAGATAGGTACCAGCTCCCTACAAACCTGCATGGCTAGTGTATTTAATGGATGGATGAATGTTTATGTTAAAATACTGGGTCACATTCCTAAAGACTAGAACTATTTGCATCACACAGATTTGAACACGTGAGAAGTTGCAGAGCAAGAAAATAAAATAAAAAAATACATTTATAATAATAATAATAATAATAATAATAATAATAAATCAACTGAACTTCTACAACTAAATATTTACTTACATGAAAAACTAATTCACATAAAGTATAATTGGAGCTTGAGTAATTTTTTTTGCTGGAGAAATGTGTCATTTCAACAGAAGATTAAAGAAACTGAAAAAAAAGTACGGTTCATATCAAATTTCATTAAATGTCTACCACATTTTCTACTTAATTCCAAGGCCTACATGCCAATTGTTTACATATTTAACAATGCACAATAATTCATACTGAAGCAGCCTGTATAGAACATCACCCAGCCATGAAATAATTAGGCTTTTCTGCTCTGATAAGTACCAGCCAAGATGAGAAGAGCTGTACTGAGTCTTAGAGAGCGAGTAATTGTTAATGCTGTGCTGAGGAAAACTTCACTCATCATATTGTTTATCACAAGGAGGACACTTGAACTTCTGGCAAGTGACACTTACTGCATGAAGAACTGTAAGTAACAAGTAATATTCTTTTGCAGAATGCTTTCCACTTCATTAACTTCTCTGATTGGATTTTGGAATTGATTCTTGAAATCAATAATGTTAGCGTTTTTAAAAAGGAGAAAGTTTCACGGGTGTTTTGGAATTTCTTTCTTTGTGTAAAAAGAGGTATTACTGTGAAAATTCATAAAATACACTACTGGTAATCTTTTAGTTATCACCTCTCTTCATATTTACATTGCTAGTGCTTCCAAAATTTGGGTTTAGCCTCTTAGTTCTGGTGCATTTTGGTTTAGATTCTGCAGGTATTAATCTTCAGCTTTAGATCATTTGCGTTTCCTTCAAGTGTCTCTTGTTCCTGTTATTCTTCCCCCAGGTTCCTGATTAAACTCATATTTGATCAATCAGAACAAGCATTCCAATACCTAATGAAAGTATCTTTTGAAAATAGCAAAACTATTGAACATACTTTTCATTTAACCAACATTTCTAAGTCAAAACAAATTTTCAGCTGTGTAACACAATGTGCTAATATTAAATGTTGCCTTTCCATTAGCTTTAAGCAGAAAATCACAAAAATTAACATAAATAAAGGATTAAAATATCATTCTGTGTGCAATTAATTGCACACATATTGCACATCATGCAGAGGATTCAGTTATGGAGTTCACACAAGCTCACCAAAATTGGTGCGCTTTGGCAACCTTCCTGTTCTTGAATGTGATAAGCGATAAGACTAAGGCAGTCTTCTGTTGCCTTAGTCCATCTGCTTGAAGTTTCAATGTGTTGTCTTAGAATTGGTGGGACAAAATGCTGGTGTAGCTCATACAATTATGACTACCTGTCATTTTGAACATAATAGTTGGTGTTATGATGTAAATGGTCTCTAACTGTCAGTGTTTGATACACTATTGAATTGGCTTAGCAAACGTTGAACTGATTTGTAATCTGGAGCTACAAGGAGAAAATATATCTGATTCTCTCTGTGTTTATTGTTCATTTTTGGCAACATTGTAACTAATAAAACCCAAGACCTCATGTTGTAAATAAAAGTTTGAATTTTAAGTAAGGATTTAAGCTGTGTCCAGCTTCTTCATTGGTGTTGCAGTGTTATACAGAATAATAATGTGATGGATGAATGCATAAGGAGAGAAATCTGTTTAAGTATGCGTCTTCTTCTTCTTTCTGTCTTTTCCCTCATAGATATTTTTCCATCTTTGTATCTGTGTGTTGGGGGCTTAGAAGTCAAGCAGAAGCGACTTTAATCTCTGTCCTTGAGAGTAATCTTGCCAGTGTGCAAAATGGCTCACTTTATCAATGTGATGGCAGTCTGCCCTGCTTGGAGTCTGTAGACAGCAGCGCTGGTGCTTTCCTCATGACAGTTCAGAACAGCAACCAGACAATCACCTTCTCCAGAGGCCCACAGAATATTTAGGAAGGACAAGAAAGAAAAAAAACAACCTATTTACAGTTTTGGAATACTGCAAGCTGTGATATATCATATGAAAAAATGCTTTCAACAGAAATCAGTTTAAAGACGACCAAGGTCACTGGTGTTCAGCTAAATTACATTTATTTCCTTATAAATCCATGTTTGTTTAAAAGTAGAAAACAGAGATACATTTTACACAAGACAGAAATCACAGATTCAATTTAATCTCCAACATTTATTAGTTTGCATATTGAGCATAAAAACATGTTTTATGTTCATTTTACAGTCATGCACATCATTATGCTGGACCCTTGCATTTATTTGCAGTAAAATCCAATGAAATTTGCAGTTATATCTTCAAAAAACAAGAATATTTTCATGTTTTGTGAGTACTTTTGCAAGACCCTGTATAAGATTAGCAAACATTTTATTCATCCTGCAATGTCGCTTTTCTTTCTCCAAATATTGGAACAAAATTACTTACAATATCACATTTATGCACATATTTTTAAATATATGTTTTAGATTGTTTGTGGTTATATATTTACTAATATTTATCACCTTGGATAGAGTAGCTTTTCAGCAAATAAGCTATTCTCCCTGGGATCAATAAAGTATATTCTATCTATGCTATTGCTTTCAGGGAATTTCTGATTCCATAACCATCCTTAAATGTGCTGCCAAATGCCATCATTTTTGTGTGTAGGTCCAAGGTTTCTTTAGTAACAACAGCAACACCTTTATAGTTTTGTACATATTTTTTCTAGCATTTTAATTGTTGTATATGTCTTGTGTACCTTGGCCTTAAAATACACAGCCATCTAAAAGACTCCCCAAACTCACATCAAACAAAAACATGATGTCTTTCACCTTTCAAAGCAAGGACTGCAATAATGCAATCTGTTTGCCTGCAGCAGAGGTTCGTAATTAGCCTCTCTGTGTCTAACACAGTGAGGCTAAATTGGGTTAAGTCAAGCACGCAGACAACCAGGTTGGAAGCAGCAGAGGGCAGTCCCAAAATCAGGTCATCATTGAAGTTAAGTGTGTACACACACCTTTGGAGCCCACCACTTTCTGTCGGTGTGTATCCCATAATAACCAACTTCCAAAGCCATAGAGTGCAGCATGGACACCCCTTTGGTCATCCTTCATGAAAGCCTTTCAAGATTAGAAGAGAGATGGTTCAAGGGATCTGGCACCTCCCCTACCTGCAGTCAAATTCAAACTCTGTCCATTTTATAATCCCAGAGCCTCCTTGTGGGTTCTGTTTATAGGCTAATCCCAATTACAGCATGGGACCATCACTGGTGCTGTTTAGCTCTACTTATGATCTTTTTTTTTTTTTCTGAAACTTGCTGTGATCACATCATTACAGCATGTAAATGATACACAATAACTAAATATAAGTTAAGTTCTGCTCTTGCAGTAAAGAAATTTAACAATTACAAAGAGATCCTAGAGGAAGCAGGAGAAAAAAGAATTTAGCTTAAATGTCTTATTGTGTAATAATAAAATATCACTATTAAAATATGTAAATGTCACAGTAAATTGCAATGCCTTTGAAAGACTGAGAAAGCTGCAAAGACAGCCAGATTGATATTAATCTATTGTTTATTTAGCTGAAGCTATCTGTGTTTCCACGCTGGGTTAATTTAACCTCTGAAAATTAAACAACCAGGGGAATATATGAGGCCTGAACATCTGTTGTGAACAAATTGCTCCATGCTGCACAACATTTACAAGTATTTTGCTCTTACTGTGGTGTATAATGCCTGTGCAAACACAAGTAATTGTATGTTTATCATTTTTTAAAAACTGAAAGCATCATTACCATGAAAGTTTTAATATTCACATATGTCTGGTTTCAGTATTGCTCATCATTTAACTGATACATTGATTGATATCTTTGGCACTACATAAAATAAATATGTAATTCTGCAAGCGAAAATGTGTCCTTATGTGACAAAGCTATTAAGCTTAAAAAATTCTGAATATCCGTTATTGGCTAATTAAATTATGGAAAGTAAAATATGCACAGAGAAGCGTCTCTGCAGTTTTGTGAATTTTAGTTTGCATTTGAACTCTGTTGTACTTGTGGCTGAACTAATTGTCCCAAACTAAAAATAGGAGAAAACAAACCAAAAACATATACAAAACAGGAAAAATAAAATTAATACTTTTATTTGAATGTATTGTGATGGAGCAACACAAAATAGTGCATATTTGTGTCCATATATTTTTTGCAAAAAGGTCAATCACAGTCAGATTGGATAGAGAGAACCTGGAAACAGCAATTCTAATGTCTTGTTTCGTAATCTCAGCTGAATTTAATGCAGTTCTACACTCAGAACAATAGAACACATGAAAATGCTTTCATCTAAACCACTCCTCTTCCCTTTACCTGCTAAAGAAACATCCCCACAGCATGATGTTACCACCACAATGTTTCACGTTGTGACTGGTGTGTTCAAAATAATGTGCAGACCCAGTTTTCAGCTCCACATGGCATTTTACATGTTTTGTGGCAAACTTAATCTTGACTTCTTTTTATTTTTATTTTCCAATAATAACTTTTTCTGTGATACTCTTCCACAAAGGTAAGATTAGAAACTGCATGACAGATAGCTCTTTCACTGAATGTGCACAGGACTTATTTTGGCTTTTTTGCAGCAATGTTTTACTGAGTGAATGCATTATTATTATTATTATTATTATTATTATTATTATTGAAATGATGATCTCTAAATAAGATTCATCCACACCTCAATCATTGTGGAAATACAGTGTTTACAGCATACAGCTAACCATAGTAAAAGTTTAGTCTCTGCAGGGAAAATATCAGCATGCAAAATGGAGTTTTGCCATTATGTAATATATTTTGCTTAATGTAATTGGGTGTGTAACGGTGATTTAATGGACAGATAAATTAAAGCAAAAGATACTGAGTCTTTACTGTGTCTGCAAAGAAGTCCAGAGACATAAACCCTACATTCCTGTACTTAATGAGGGCTAAGGCTTAACCAGTTGATAAAACTCTGACACCACTATTAGCTACTCAGCCAGAGCATTAACTTACTAACAAGCAGTGTGGTGTGTATAAAAGAAAAGCAAAAGGACAAAATGGTTACTGTTGAATTAAAATAATATAAATCAATTTAATGAATAACCCATAATAAATGGACAAAACAAAGACATTGGTGCAGTGGAGTGTAGCAGAAGAGATAAATATATAATAAAATGAAAACCTTTTTGAGCAATATTGTTTACCAGCAATTTATTGTACCCTTGAAAGTTATGGTTTTATCTTTTGCAGATGATTTTTCCAAATAAAAAGTTGCAGATTTTTACTGAGAGAAATTCACACCTCCTCCTCCTTGCAAGGCGAGTTGGAGCTTCAGGGGAGGTGATCATTAAGAAAATGGGAGAGTGGGTGCAGGATACAGGCTGAGAGATGGATAACTGTGTTAGGCAAGGCAGACAGAGCTGCAGTGAGGGTAGTAAACAGGTCAGACCCCTGTAGGCACAGAGCTGCAGTTATTGGTCCACTCCCTCTCTAATCATGATTAATGAAAAGTTTCATAAAAAAGAAATGGCCAAAATGTCAAGGTTCAGGTACAGATTTGATATTACATCATCCAGTTCCTATCATTTGTCTTGTCAATGGAAGTCTTAATCTTTTTATTACTTTAACATTGATATTTTTCCAAGAGAATTTGTTTTGTTGAAATATTGTCTGTAGATGATAAAACGTTTGGCTAAATCCCACAAATATGGAGGTCCAGTTTATTTGTATTTGCATGAAAGCCAAGGTTAGGATCAATAGAATTTCCTTCTCCAACTATAAAACAATAAGGAAAAGTTATATTTTAAAATATAAACAAAATGTATTCTCAAAGTATACTAAGAAACATTTGGGAAGTCTGAATGCAGACTAAATTTTAAAACTACTTTTATTCTCGTGACCTTTTTCACATTTATAAATATTACTTTTTTAATCCTAAACAAAATGGCATTAAGTGAAAAAGGTTCGATAAACCACAATGGGCTCAGGTGATAAAACATATAACATCTGTTTTCCTAAATGTTCCCTTATAAATCATTTAATAACTCCACATTGAAATAAACAAGATATATTATGTTTATCTTTTTGACCACTGGAGTCAATGTTGCTTTTCTAGTGCTGACTACATGGTCTAATGCCCCAAGAACGTTCAACTTCAGTACTTAGTCCCGTAGTGTCATGACCCATATCCGATAGAAATTCACAAAGACCTCTCTCCATTAAGACAGTCACTGCTCTCCTGTGACTGTGGGGTGGAAAATAGCAGTCTTCTTCTTCACCACCCAGGGTTTCACCAGTATTGCTGCAGACTGCCCATCAGTGCAAAGCAGCATGTCCCTTAGATAGTCACCTGGGAGTAGGAGGGTCATGCAGCACCAGAAAATGCTCTTTCTAACCATTTAAATCATCTGCAGGCTTCCTTTTTGCTACCAGTTTCCACTTCTGCTCTTCCTATGTGGTTTAAAGGGGCGAAGGTGAAATGATAAGAGTGTTTCCCTGCTGTTTCACAAGGGCAAAGGTGGACAAAAGTGTAACCACCACCGCAAACCGCCATGCATTTAGAGATGTCATTCCTAAATGTTGTCATTCTAGATCTTCAATCAGCCTTTGGCGATTAAATAAGTAGTGTCTGAAACAGTTGTCTAATAACAGTATGTGTTATGCAAATGACCTGCACATTTAGAGAAATATTGCTATGATCAAAGACATTTCAAGCACACAAATACCTACAATATAAGCATGGTAAGTACGTATTAAATAAGTAAAGGTTGAAATTTTTGTTGGAATTGACACAGGTTTTTGAAGCCAAAATTTCAGGAGGGAAAGTTGCTGTATAACATTTAATGACAGCCATAGTAAAACAGAAACAATGCCCAAAAACTATTTATTTGCATTTTGCTTCATCTGAATGTCATTAATTGAGTCTAATGCACAATAACCACAAAACCTCCATTTGTGAACATTTTGCTTTAGTGCCTGAAAGTCTATTACACACTCATACTTGTATTACTGTATAACATAAAGTGTAGCTTTTATTACTAATAGCGGTTAGCCAGCTCAATTAATATAATTTAACACATTCTCACAACTTTACAATATGAAGCTGGAACACAGTTAAGCTTGGCTTAATTGTATACAAAAATCCAAGTTTATATAAATGAGACGATGAGTCTCACAAATTGTTTTTCTCTATAAACAGAGATACTGGTACTTATTCCTGCTTCACTGTTGTCCAACACATCACTGTGATGTTTGATTTTACTTTGCAAATAAATATTACTAACATTTCTGGTATGAAACAGAGGTAGAAAGAGATTAAATATTAACCAACAGAGAGCTTTGGATTACTCACCAATGCCCTCAAGTTAATCATACGTTTTTCAAACAGTATTTTTTATGCTTTTCTAGGGTTTTGCTCTCCATTCTCACTGGTATTGTATTTTTAACTGTCTAAATGGAAGGTTGCAACAAAATGCAGACCACCTGTGGAGAGTAATGATCATATGCCACACACTGTGAACACATGGTTGCCCAAAATTATCAGTGCAGCACAGTTTATTCGGCAACAGATCTAGTTATTAGAATGTCACTGAATTCTCAGATCATCCAGTCACAGGAAAAACAAAACAACCTACCCTGTGGCGTTGTTTGTGCAGTACACTCATTAGCAATCAATGCCGCTTGAGTAGGTTGAGAGAAATTACAAAAAAAAATAATAATTTGCCATTACACATTGTGCAATTTCATTGATAATGGTAAATAATAAATTCAAAAATCTTATTTTTTTTAAAAGTTCAGTCATTAGTGACAAAATAACATATTATTTCCTTTATTTCCTCCTGCTAAATAAAAACCTTAATTTTTATGACTGAAGTTCCTTAAATTATGCACGAGGGCTATCACATAAATATGTTCCTATCCTGGTACATCATAAACTATACATTCCTCATTGCTCAAATATTTGTAAGGTTTTGTTCTACCTATTTCTTCTGCTTCAAATCTCCAATTTTCTGTTAAGACAATACACATGTTAAGTCACAGCATAACAGTTTGCAATTCTACTTATTCAACATCCACTGCTCTGACCTCCCGTGCTTAATTTCATTACAAATGTGAGGCTGGTGTTGTCTTACACAAAGAGAGATGGTGACAAGAGGTAAATATAAGAATAAGACATATGAGTGCCTCCTTCTGTATTGAGTCTCTCACTTCATTTTTTCCCAGGAGATCCTTTATTGTTTACTAAGAAAAGTGATCCATCAAAGCAAAGTTAGACATTTGTGAGAAAACAGCAGCAACTGAAGGGGTCTCTACAACCTAGTGTGAAAGCAAATTAAAAATATTTTGAGAATATAGAAATGAACTTACTATACTTGTTTATCATGTGCTAGTATATCATACAGTAACGTAAAGTGCAAAGTCGTGTTTTAATTAGTTACAACCACAATTCGGTATATTTTATTGGGATTTTATGTGATGGTCCAACACAAAACTGGAAATAATTGTGACGTTTAAGGAAAAAATGCATACATTTAAAACCAAAGGAATCTGAAAAGTGTGACGGGTTTGTATTCACTCCCTTCACTCTAATACAAAGAACTGGGCTCCAATATATGTAAATGGAGCCTACTTGTTTTCTTATTTAACTTCAGTGTGACTACACATGTCCTGCAAAGATGTAAGGGGTTTGACTGTAATGTAAACTTTTGACTTATATGCAAAGCAACATTGGTGGCAAAACACTGTAGTCTAATCTGAACACACCATCCTCACAAATGCAGTAATGGCAGCATCTTGCTTTGGAAATACTTGTCTTCAGCAGGTACAGGGAACTTGGTCAGAATTACTGGGAAGATAAATAGCTCACATACAATTCAATCATAGGAAAAAAAATACCTTTTGACTGTGACTCAAAAGGAGGGTATTATGAAAAGCTGACTTTTGTTAGCTTTGTATTATGTTATAATGTCAATCCCTCATCAAAATCATACCTGGAGTGTCACTTTGACTCATTCATGCATGTTTAAGAAATAGTTTAATCTCCTATGGGACCATTCATGGGTGCCTTAATGCCTTCTCAATCACTGCATTTATTTACCCAAAGCTCAGTTTTGAAGCTTCAGTCCTTCTGCTGAACTCAGACCTTTGCTATTAAGAATCTGTGGCAAGATACATATTTTCATTGGTTTTATCCTTCCAATCTGATTTAGTGTTCACCCTCTTTCCAAGGATTAAAACAGGTCTTAGATGACACATTTCTTATGCATAAAAGGCAGGTGCTTTTGTCACCTGCCTTTGTCATAAAAATAAGCATTAACATTTTAACATTTGGTATGAGTCTACTTACATGAGCTAATCAGTTGAAAACCGTGCTGTTCTATACAATGACTGCATTTTTTAGATACATGGTTTAATTTTTTTCTACATTTACTACAGAACGATGTCTTACTACACTCCCCTAGCACTTGTTCAGCATTAATTCATCTTCCAAGGAATGTACTGCTGTTCAATTTTTATTCAGCTCTCTTCAGGAAATACAGTAATCCTTACTTAATAGAAGTCAGAAAAGGATGACTTTCTACCAATGTATTATCCAAGACCTTCAGCCAGGGATCAGCTATCATGTTTTCAAAGAAAAAGCTGCTTACAAATACTTGCAATATACTATGAAAGGATATAGTTTGTCAAAGACCCTAAAAAAAAAAATCCAGGATAGGGGTTTTAGCTTTCCAACAGATATGTTAATAAGTGCTTTCTTAGCTGAAGGAAAGTGAGCTCATTATCACAGATGACCTGAAACAGTAAAACAATATTCACTGGTAGTCAGCAGACACACAAATAACACATGTGCTGTTGTCTGCTGGGGGTCTGGAGTAGACAGTTAAGTAAACAGCTAATCTGAGGTTGACATGTAGTCGTCCAGAGGAGTGTCTTTGTTGTTTAAAACTGCTGTGAAAGTTCTACAGCAACCTTTCCACATTAGCTACTGATCTGTAGTGCGTCATATCCTGGGAACAAAACTGTAAAATTATGTTGAGAGAGGTCCTCCCTAATAAATCCATGTTAATTATTTGTCTCTCTCAGCTAGTTCTGTCAAACACCTATCGCAATAACACCTCTCCCACAGAGCATGACAAAGAAGATTAGCACTTTACAGGAAGATTCTCACTCTCTTTGAATCTACATCACATTCATTCACACGTTCCCTGTTTTGCAAGTCACATTTTCCTTCTTTGCTGTCTCTTCATAAAAGCTACACCTGGTCTGGTGCTCAATTTAGTTGTGACACCTTCCTGGAGGGAGCCATTGGCTAAACTATTGCCTATTGTTCTAGAAGACATACACGACTATATCTTTCTGTGTTTGAATCGCTTTCTCTATTAAACATTGCAAATGAAGGTAGAAATTCTGTTATGTACTCTGTTTCATGGCTCGACTGGCTCAAAGCATTTCTGTTTAGCTGTGTTTCTATCCCAGAGGAAGTCAATGAAAGAGCTGCTGCTACCATTAACTATTTAATATTTTCCTTTATCACTGAAAGTACTGTGGGATCAGTGCTTCTGTGGATGTTGTGTTTCTGCTCTGACATGTAAAATCCCCATCTGATTGCAGCAGAATATCACTCCAACCTACCTTCGTTCTCACAGAGGTTTCTTCCGATTAAAAAGTTCTCTTTCCCACTGTCACCGCATGGATGCACATTATGAGAGAGTGCAAAATGATGGAAGCGGCTGTCAACTGTCACCATGTGCAAAGTCAGTGACTTGATTTCTTTAGAAATAAACCTTTTACCAATTAGAGAACTGGACCAAAACTGCATTAAAACTACACTAAACAGGACTTTACCGCACTGTTTTATAACTAAGATCAAAGTAGTAGATGGCAACGCCAGGTAGCCATTCCATTTTCTTAAATAGTCTACTCTGAAGAAAATCTTATTTCATACTTTCCAACAAAATTAAAATACTGAAAACTGCTTTAATCAGGACTTAATTTAATGAGAGAGATGATATAACACAACTAGTCCAGGTGTCCATAATAGAGGCAGGGCCCAAGAACAGAGAAGGAATAGCCTAAGGCTGACTGAAGGTACCTTTGCTCAGATCCTCATTCCTCTTTCATCTCCTCACCTCTTCCCTATGACACTCTTTCCAGACGCAGACATTGCTGTCCTTCCTTTGTCAGCTTCTGACAGCTCTAATATCATCATCTCTGCTGGAGGGCATTCGTGGAAACTCTGGTAATAACTTTAATGATAGCCTGTAAGCATATGACTCTTGTAACTAAGCAAAAAAAAAAAGAAAAAAAAAAAGAATATTTTTACAATGTTGGATTTTTCAAATTAATGAGAATAATTAATGCCTAAATGAACACACAGTAATTTGAGATAATGTTCCATTGCATTATGAAAGCACTATTTTTCTTGCACGATCAAAGCAAATGCAACGCTGTGAGCATATGCAGATACCAAATCTTTGTAAATGTCTGTCCTACTTTAATGTCTAATATATCTTAGTGTACAGCCTGTGTAAAGATGCTGTAATTAACAGTTTTCCCTGGAGGCCTGAGCTGAGCTGTGAGTCTTTTGGAAAAGTGAGCAAAAATGGGCCCTTCTTTCCAATATAACAGAGCATGGCAACAGCTCATTCAGCTAAAGTATAATTTTTAGTGGGAAAATTTGTCCATCTTTACTGTAAATTGTTTTCTTTGATTCTTAAATTTGCTGCAATGTAACTGTGTTGTTTTTTGGGTTGTTTGTGTTTATGTGGTGTTTCTGTCTGTGATGGAGCTGCAGGATTTCCCTGGAGGATGGAGTTGAGCAGGGAGCTCCAGCACACCTGCTCTGCACCAGGCCTCATCAATGGCAGGATAAGGTAGGGCAAAACATTTTCATTTGAATACGACATTTTCAGCAACAAGGCAATTTATAGTGCTTCACATGATAAGAAGGGGAAAAAATAAGCAAAAGACAAAAATACTCTTTTGCAATGTGATGTTTGCACATCACATTGCAGACATCACATTGCAGTTGCACACATTGCAGTTGCAAAGTGAGGAAAAACAATGAGGTTTCAAACCAGACTAATGTTAATAATGTTCTACATGTTATTAATCAAAGGCAACTTTAAACAAATGAGTTTTCAGCTTTTTTCAACATTTCTGCACTCTTCTGGAACTTTGTTCCAGATTAGATAAGTATAAAAACTGAATGCTGCTTCTCCCTGTCAGGTTCTAATTCTGATTTTGAGGATAGAGAATAGACTTGAACCAGAAGACCCAGGTGTTCTGGAAGGTTGCTACGACAACAGATCTTTAATGTATTTTGGGGCTAATCCATTCAATTATTTACAAATGTACCTAATATTTTAAAGCCTGTTCTCTGAGCCACAGGAAGCCGTTGCAAGGACTTTGGAACTGGGGTGATGTGCTCCATTTTCCTAGTTTTAGTTTTGCCTGAGAAAAATTCACAAAAATATGTTTGACAATAGCATGTTTTGAAGAACATGTTAACAATATCTTATCAGGTCACGTTCATCCATCATCCATCCATTTTCTAACACCCTTGTCCCTAGAGGGGTTGGGAGGGGTGCCTATCTCCAGCTAACGTTCCAGCCGAGAGGCGGGTACACCCTGGACAGATCGCCAGTCTGTTGCAGGGCAACACAAAGACAGACAGTACAAACAACCATGCACACACACTCACACCTAGGGAGAATTTAGAGAGACCAATTAACCTAACAGTCATGTTTTTGGACTGTGGGAAGAAGCCGGAGTACCCGGAGAGAACCCACGCATGCACAGGAAGAACATGCAAACTCCATGAAGAAAAACCTCAGGCTGGGAATCGAACTCAAGACCTTCTTGTTGCAAGACAGCAGTGCTACCAACTGCGCCACTCAGAAACTTTCAGATCGCAAACTTTCAAAAATAAAAAAGGTTTAGAGATTATAAATAGAACTTCAAGAGAGTTTTATATTTTTTAGACAGATATATGAAATAATAGGTTAAAGGTGGAAGTGAAAAATTAGCCCTGACATTCTGCTCTTTACTCTCAAATAATGTTCAAAGGTTTGAAAAGGGATGTAGGAGAAATGATTGTCCATGTTGAATCAAAAACAAACAAACAGAGTTTAGCAGTTCTGCATAGGGAGCTCGGATTTGCAAAGTAACAGATCCACATATTTTTATAATTCTATACAGACATTATAAGTTCATTAAAGAGAACTGAAACTCAAGTGATCTCTAGGCTGGCAGAACCAGTTCATCCCCCAGTTCATCAGTCAGGAGTGTGAGAACGTCACAACAAGATTTAAGCTGGGCCCTGTAGAAAAGCAACAGAACAGTCCACATCGGACTGAAGTAAGACACTCACTTCCTGTTCTATTTATTATGTTCTGGTGATTGATTAATAGCAAATTTCTTGCTTAGTTTAATTATTTTCTAACTATTATTAATTCTTCTTTTAATGTTTAGTCTGGTTATAATATTGGTCGAGTAAGAATATATTTATATATGTGATAAAGAGCATTGGTTTAAGAGCAATTACGCAGTTTACTGTAATTCAATATTGCTACATCTCATAATGTCAACACATTTATAACTTCTCGGGTCATACGAAAAAGCCATTATTGTCATAATGAAATTAAATACAGTTTCTGCAATAAAGTTACTGACAAGCTTTTTTCTAATCAGACAACAAAAATAACTTCATATTTGAGAGACACAATGATCCCTATGTTATCGTAACAAACTAACAAGAACATATAGGACACTTAATATCACAAACAGTTTAACACACATGTTTTTCGACTGTGGAAAGAAGCTACAGAGTATTATGAAAAAAGCACTTATGTGCAATAAAAATGTGTGACGTAATCTTAGCAAGGGCCCAGCTGAGGAAAGTAAAATAAAAGACGTTCCTACTGTGCCTCATACATACAAACGCATACACTTATAAGACTAATTTTGATACAATTGACTTTAAATATTTTTATGACCAATTAATTTCAATAATAACCTTAGTTATGTTAATGATTGTCCACGTGTATGTTAGGTTGTACCTTCAGAGACTTTATAAGATTAAAATAATTAATCTAAGGTAAAAGCAAAGGTGCTGATTTTCAAAGTCAAAAAACTCTGTACACAATAATTTAACGTGAGTACCAGAGTACTTAAGGACACAAATCAAAACAACACAAAGGTCTCACAGTGATAACAGGTTCTGACTAAACTGTGCATTGATCTGGAAAGCTGTAACCGAGATGTTACTGGCTGATTCCAAGCAGAATTCCCAGCATGTACGAGAACAAACTGTGTGAATATTTTCTTTTTTCATGACCTTTTGCTCGCTGTGCAAGAACAGCAGTAGCAGCCGCAGCAAGCTGAGGATTCCTTCGGTGAGCAAAAGGTTCTTTGTGACAAAAAATGACAAGATGGCTGTGTCTGGCTACCTGTTTGCAGGGCTTTGGGCTTACTTTTTAATAGAAGTGCATACCTGCAACTTGCTAGAGAACATTTTTATAGCATTCCAAACTTAGTTGTTGGAAATAATAAATATAACACAAGGTTGTTTTCAAAAACTGGTTTTCCTTTGCCTTGTGTTGCATAGTTTGTAGCAAAAACAAGAGGTTCAATCTATAATTTGATCTTTTTTTCATGGAAGGACAACATGGTGGGTCTGTTAACCTAGCACATATTAACATTTACTGCTCTCTAGTCTTGTCTATTTATTCACTGGTAAATCAGGCCTTACACTTTCGCGTGTGTAATGTGTGAAAAACAGCTTGTTCAAGTGATATTACCTTACAGCTCCTCTACCATGCTGTGACACGAACAGACAGACTGACCTTTCAGTCACTGCTGTTGGAAGCCAGCAGAATTGTGCCACGGTGTGCAGCAAACCTTTAAAACAACCGAATTACAGCAGAGCTGTGATGTTCTGTTCACTTACTCCACAAAATGGTTTTAAATGAAGTCAGTTCTTCAGTCCAACTCCAAATTTAAAATTGTGTTAATTGAAAAAACAAAACAAAACAAAAAAACCCCAATAATATAAAGAACTTGAAACTAGAATCATGTAAAATCTTGATTGAAGCCTGGAATGATACATGTTTCAAATTAAATTCAGATGATAGATTAATCATGACAGGCTTATATAAAATAGAGTGGCTAGATGAGTCTCAATACTCATGTATAATATAGAAACAGGTGAAAGAAGACCAGCAAAAATGAGATGAGATCATTTAAAAGGTGTCCTTTTAACAGGCCCACTTCAAGTTTATTTTATGAGATTGGTGAAAAGACATTTTCCATAACTAACGTATCAGGCAACACTAAGAATGAGCAAGACTCCATCCATTTAATTCTGTACTTTTAAAAGTTTTGATTTCTTCTTCTTTCTATGTTTTGATTATTTTGTTAACTTGCCACATTCAAGCCACATATTTATGATGTTTAGAAATAAAAGAGAAAATTCTATTTTTCTTTATTTTATCATGCTGGACAATAAAAGGCCACAAATCAGGATTCCCTAGAATCCTGTAAGGTAACCTGTCCTCCTTTTGCCCTGGAGAAAAGCCCGTTGCTCTTGTGCTGAGGCGCACAAGTGGAACGTAAAACTTACACGACAATAGAGGTGGTACTTAAGTCAATCATCAGCTGGTCACATTTTCAGCCTGTATCGTGTTTCAAGGAACAGCAGGAGAGGTAGGGGGACAGTAGGCAGTCACAGTGAGCTCAGAGAAACTGACCAGCTGTTGTAAGCTGTTCTTCCAAAACTGTGAATATAGCATGAGAGAAAAGTTACAAAACATCTACAACCCCCATAAGTGTAAAGCCTATGCTCATTTGAAATGCATTTCATGTACACTTTTCAGAGTGAAACAAAGAAGACTGTATTGAGATACATTGTTCTCAGAAAGCATCCCCAGAGGGTTGTGAAGGAGACTCGATGGAGACATTAAATTCTACTTAAAATATTTTTGTTGGTTTGGCTCTACTCTAAAATAGATAATATCTACATCACCACTCCTCAATAAGTAGTTATTGAGGCTGTAAAATGTGAATTTGGCCAGACAGTAGGTCTGACACTGGAGCTAGGCCAAATGAGAGAGAGCTGAGCTAATAGCAACTCTGGGTTTATTTCCATGTGCAGTATTCTCTCAAGGTCATGGTGAAGGGCTTGTGGAGCAGAGATTCGCTGCTTATCTCCTCTGCAGGACAGACCGGATACTCCCATTAATCAACCAGAGTTGCTTACAGAGGTAAAGCTGTAAGTGAATGAATAAGTCAAGGTTTGTTTTTGTATTTAGGCACATGTATAAACAGTTTTTTTTTACTTAAATTCCAAGGTCTAGATTTTGTCTCAACTGTTTTCTTAAAAATGATGATGAAATATATTAATAGGAAACGTAGCTCTTCTACATGAAGATAACAACTCTTCATAAGCTTCATAAAACTGCATTTTACTTTTGTTGGACAACCAATCAAGAACAAATGAAGGTATACTTCATTGCTCATTGCCTCTTATCAAAAGAGAACTAAGGAACCTCTTGAGACATACTTAGGCTACTGGTAGAGCCTGCAAGAGTACAAGTTGTGCACCATTTGAAAGAAGATAAATGATGAAGTAAGAAAGTCGGGTACATTCATCGACAACACAATTGCCTTCCTTAGTGCTATCACCTCTGCTCTCTCTGTCACTGTCTCTGTGTGTAATGTACTGTAAAATGGAGCTTGCTTCACTAAGCCCCCTTTATTAGTTTTTCTTTTTATAGGGTCCTATTTGCACAAATAATTTCCTGCCCTCTTTGTGTTGGGTATGGCTCAGTTGTCAGGATTCTCCTGCTAAAATTAACACTGGTGCAGGAAGGTGGAGCTTTGTTATTGCATGTTACATGTACTGTGTGGTTTCACTTGGACAATTTGACTGAAACACACAAAAATTTCCCATTAGTGTAGTGATTTGTGGTAAAAGTGCCCAGCCTTAAATAAATCTTGGATTTGTGCCCTCTTTATTTTTAGCTAGCCCTATTCTTAGCAATGTTTGTTTTTATGTGTGTGTCAGTTAGACTGAAAACACTTTGTGTTAACTGGGAACTCTTGTTTGCTGCTCCTGAATGAGCAGCTGACTCTTTGCAGGACACACGAAAAGCCTTCTCCTGTTGGGGATAGCTACGTCTGCTCTGCTCTGTTCTGCTGAGAAACCCTGCAAGTGGGGTTGGAACTTTGTTTTAAATTATGTTATCATATTTAAGGGGTAATCTATATAGTCTAATGAGATGTGATTTTTGCACTGATCTGACAGATTCTTAAGATGCTTAATATCAAGCACACCAACCAAAGGAATTTGTTACAGCTTAATGATGACTAAGCCAGGCTCTGAAAAAGAAATTAAACAATCAAAGTGGATTTCTAATTCACACAATGAATTATTTAAAATTATTTTGCAAAGCAATAACCAAAAACTAATAGTGGTTACAGAGAAAAAAACTACAAAGTGACTTCATATGCATATTAAAATACAAATCAAATGTCAATATTAGATCCTTGCAAAAGTTTGATTTATGAGTGATAAATGCATATATATATATATATATAT
>CAEGAG010180988.1:0-16795 GCA_903067065.1 Brachyrhaphis terrabensis
TTAATCATGACGGACGTTGGAAGTGTATATTCAGGAAGACAGGGATTAAAACAGGCATTTTAATAGTTAAATATTAAGTTTAGATTGACAATGATATATTAAAACCATTATACCACTATATATATATATATATATATATATATATATATATATATATATATATATATATATGAGTCTGATTCTTTTTTTCAACAGGGATCTGTCCATTTTTGTGTTTCAAAAACCATTTACAGGCATCTGTTACTCCCACCACTTTCTGTCGTGCGTGTGTGTGTGTGTGTGTGTGTGTGTTTGAGCACAAAGCACACAGAAATAAAAAGAGAGGTGGACTTAGATGTCTATCATGGATGTGATAATGCTCTCACCAAGTCTATCACATTGCAAGGCTCCTCTTCAGTTCAGCTCTTGCCACAGCTCTTTTCTCCCAGTAATTGACTGGCAGCCTGCCAAGGAAGTGAGAAGAGTTTATTATGATATCATAAAAAACCCCACTGATGATATATGGCTTAATAACCACCGCCTAGAACCTAGCTGTAATTTTTTTGGTATGTTTCTCAGCAATAGAGACAATTAACTACTTAATGTCATCTCTCAAATACTCAACTGCACACTTCTGTTTCTGTTTTATGAATGTGAAATGGGGGAATTGGTCACACAGATCATATTTTTATACATTTTCTAAAATCTTGCGTACGGAAGAGGATTAGGGCCACTGAAAAAACAAAAAGAATTCTGACTGTAATCTCAGAATTTTGAGGAAAAAAAGTGATTAAAGTCAGAATTTTATTAATTTTTTTCAGTGGCCCTTATCCCCTTCCGTACTTGGGACCTTCCAGGATTAATTATTTTTTATCCCTTGTGAATTTTGCCATTTTCCAAATGTTTTATTAATAGTTTTTCATCCTTTAGCTAAACCAATGGTGCATCCCTTTGATTCACAGCTTTGGGTCTCGCTGTCTCTTGCATAGTTTCTGTAGTGTTACCTCTTGGCCTCCATATCTTGTCTCATCATAGGGATAACTCAGGAGTGTCTCAGTCTAGCGGAGGATAAGCTAGAACTCTGTGAACCCGGGCTTGTTATCTGCTGATTTCTAAGTATGCAATCCGGAGAGAAAGGCAGGGAAAACAGACACTCGGGCAAATGAGATGCCAACCATGGCTACAGCTTAATCAGCAGATTTGAAAAACATGGATTTGGTCACAGAAAGCATATCCGTATGTCAGGGAAATTGGATTTAAGTCAATTTGCAGTGTTCGGCTAGCAGCCATTACGCTCCCTTCCTAACTGTCAGCCTATAAATTTAACGAGTTTCCGTGAGACGAAATAGAAAAGTAACTTCAAGTCCCTTCAAGAACGGTTTCCATGGCATTTCCATCACACTCTCTCTGCAGGTAGGCATATTTAGAGCTGCACTTGGCTCCAGGCTGGATTCTCAACTCCGAGCTGCTGTGATAAAAGATCCGGACACATGGGCAGATTTGAAATTGTGCTTTCTCGTGATTTCACCAGCAGCTCCCACAGAGTTCCCGCGCGCTGCTGTCTGGAAACCCAGCCGTCAACGTTTATTTGTCAAAGCGCGACAGGCTTCAGATGCAACATCACTGCCATCTCATAGATTCTTTACCACACGGCACGTCAGCCTTTGCTTTCTACTGCTGCAGGAATACAGGCTGTCTTTCTGACAGATGAACACAGACAGTCTATCTTCTGCTGAGCCTCGGCAGGCTGGGTTTAGCTTCACATAAAAAGGCATAAAAATGTAGCATGTTCAAAGAGAAGTAACATTTACTCTCAAAATGATTATAAATGACGGTCAGTTCAGTTATATAACTAGCAAAAGCAACGGAAAGCTCTGCAGAAAAGCATTCTGTTGCAAAACACAGACATGGTAATGGTTAAAATTATATTTAAAAACTTTTGAGGAGACACATAAAAATAAATCTTTTCCACAAACTATTTGATGCATTTCTTGTAGTGAATTAAAGCACTTTTTCTCTTGGTTGTTCCAAATGTGCACCCATGACTTTATTTGTGGACCAATTTGCTTTGGTTTCTTAGTTTCAGTGAATCACTTGGCTTGTTGCCAACATCATGTCAAAAGAAATACCAGAAATACATTCACTGAGAAAAACATTGATGTGTTTTGTGCTTGTTTTTTCAGGAGATGTCATTTTGATCGCCTGACACCAGAACTGTTTGGTGTGAAGCCCTCGGAGGTCTGATGCTGTTTGCTCACCGAAGACCAAAGAAAATACCAGACAGGTTAGGCGTAAAGTTGTGTGGGAGCTGAACGCCGTGTTCAGGTTATGAAGCAACACATCAGAGCATGGCATAACTGCATCAAGACATTAATAAACCATTATCAGCTATGCACCTTTACACAGATACATCTAAAAAATTAGAACATTGTGAAAAGGTTTGTTCCCCCCCCACTAATTTCAGAATGTAGAACTCATATATGGTTTTTAATAGAATTACATGGTGTGAAATATTTCAAACTTTTATTTTTTGTCCTTTTTTTCTTTTTTTGACGATCATGGCTTACAGATGGAAAAAAAAAAAGATTCAGTGTCTTCGCTCTCGACTCCAGGCAATGACAGCTCTATCAAGGCTGTTATCCTTGTTGCTGGTGAACCTGTGGAGGCCAAGTTAATGTCTGAAATATTCAGTTACTGTTAAAACTTAATTAATTAGTAACTTAATAAGTGCATTTGTCAAGGTTTAGGTAGCATTATTATATTGAATGTAGCTAATTTCATAATGTTTCATTGTGAATAAGTGTTTTATTTTAAGTTAGTATGTTTTATAACTTAATTGGCCACTTTGCAATCTATGCAATTTGAGATGTGCTGCGCTGGAGCGTTAACGAAGGATAGATAGGAGAGAGAAGGGAATGCTCTGCAAGTAAGATCGACAGAGCCACACGGTTTCTCAACAGTAGTTTGTTTTGTGGAGGTTATCTAGGATTAAATTGCTCAAGTAAAGGATAACGTAAACAACTCTGGAATAAATTTTTGTTTTGCTTTTTTTTTTTTAACATCGGAGCGAGGTGGAAGTTTTTATTTTCCTCTTCAAACACGAGTAAAATCATCTAAATTAACCTTGTGGCAACACAGAACCAGTTTATTGTTGCTTTCTGTTTTTCTTTTTCTTTTTTTTGAAAATGCTTGCACTATGTGAGCAACCAGCCTCTCTAAAAATGACCTTTTGTGACTTGCTCTCCTTGTGAAGAGTGTCGACGAGTGTCTGCTGGACGTCTGTCCGCCCAGCGGTCATCCGCCTGCTGATCCCGACTCAGAGAGCTTTTAGAGACTCAGGAAACCTCTGTGGGTGTTTGGAGATAATTAGCTGATCAGTGTGTGAGACCTCGAGCTTCCAAACAAATTTGACTTTACCACAATATTCTAATAATGTGAAACCCTGAGTTGTATTTTTTTCATGATCTGTAAGCCATAATCATTCATTTTTTTAACATCCACCTGCAGAAGAGTGGCAAAAAGAAAGCTGTGACTGAAAAGAGGCTCTGATAAGTCCCCTGCTTTGCCCACAATGAAAGGCTTTCCAGAAAAGTATTTCTGTTGCAAAACATAGACATAGTAATGGTTAAAATTACATTTAAAAACTTCTCAAACACAATTTTCTCCACATAGGAGACGCATCAAAATAAAGCTTTCCCACACACAAGTTGAAGAAAGTGATTTCTGGTGAGACCAAAACTGAACCTCTGTTACTCTGAAACACATAAAAGAAATCTATTACGGTTTTTGGTATTATTAAAAGAAAATGTACCTAAAAAAAATTCAAGTAGTTCTGTGGAGAACAGAAAAGAAAAGACACAATGCAAAAACATAAAATCCTACCATGTATTTTTGGTCTAGTTAATAGTGAAAATGTCTTAGTAAACTTGAATTAAGACAAACTAACTTACAATGAACTTTTTAGCAAGAAATAGAGACTTGTTTTAAATAAATAGTTCCTTAATACTGATGATTATTCAACTTATAACCAGTCGTTTTTCTCATGTTAGAAGTTAATTTATCTGCCTGTAGAGCAAGATATTTTTCATTGATATTACAGAATTATTTTCTTAAAACAACAACAACAAATCTTGCCGAAAAGTTACTTTTAAGTTGGTTTTGTCTTGTTTCAAGTTTACTAATATATTTGCACTAGAAACTAGACCAAAAATACTTGGTAAGATTTTGTGATTTTGCAGTGCAGGTAGATTGTTTTGCACAACACAGACCTTACTCAGAAAGAAATCATCATGTGGGTTACTTTAGACGTAGAACATTATGAAGTCTATGAGCAGCAGTAACATAATGACTATTGTTTGCTGCTGATGAACCATAAGAACATTCCCCAGTCCTGGTAATAACTGCATGTGTGTATGTGTTGCTTTTAGTGACAGCAGGAGCAGCAACATGACATGTGGGTACCTGGAGGTTCAGCAGCTCTGCATTCAGTCCTCAAGCACTCGTTTCCTCTAAACCTCTCACACTTGCACGTTCGCAGCAATCACAAATCAACAAACTCATTCAAAGCTGACAATCAACAGCGTTTTCATTTTTGGAGAAAACCGCCTACAAGTTTCTGAGTTTGAATAGCTGTTTTTGGATCGAGATTCAGGCTCGCAATGCAGAAAGAGTTGTCGGTCTCTTCAGTTTCAGACTCAGCCAGCACATTTTTTTTTCATCACACAGGGTCAGGATCGCTAGAGACCCACGTGTTCCTGCAGTCAATAAGATCAGCTTAGAAAAGAAAAGAGCAGACAAACTGAAAAGCAATCAGTTTGTCCAGAACTACCATGAATCTCTCTCTGCAGCACATCATCATTTTCTCATGATGGAACAAAAACAACAACAGCAAAAAATTATTCTTATTTTTGGGGAGGATTTAATTTGTGCTCAATAAGGAAACAAAACATCCTCTGCAGTGGAAAACAGCAGCAGGTTTAGAAATAAATCCACTCAGGCAGAGAAATGACATCAGTTATTTATGTATTTATTTTTTTGCTGAGGCTCAGATGTTTTTTTATGTGCCTTTCTACTAAGATATAAATTCTTAAATAATAAACAAAATTCCAAACCACTTTTTCTGACATGACTCCTTTTAGCTGGACTGAATCATGACTTCACAGAGAGTCATAAAAGCTGTGGCTTCACAATCCTGAGGAAGTTGGAGGTTATTTATCTAATATAAAACTTAACTAAAGAGGTAAACTTAAATGTAATTTATTATGGGGTTTAAGGTCCAGTCTGTTCAAAACTAAAATCCTGCAAAAATAACCAAAACTTGAATCCTTGTTTCTTGAATCTTGTGTTGTGGATAATGTGGAATATTTAGGTGCTTTTATATTTCTCATTTTGCTTCTTGGCTATCGCAGCCAGTGGAGAAGTTTGTTACTCTCCGGTCTTTCAGTCCAGATTAAGAAGTAAACATGAACATGTTGTGCAATGTTGCAGAATTTAATGCTTTGTGTTTATTTATTTATCTTGTTTTCCCCCAAATCTCTAAAACATTTCCTCACCTTCCTAAAGGCTTGTCACATCCTAATGTAGTAGTTGAGCTGGAAGCACTTGTTTACTCCTTTTATTTCTCAATTACCATCTACTGCAATAATTTCTTTTGCAGAGGGTGTTTTCCTCCCATATGATGAATTAAGAGGACGCCAGTGTTTAAGAAGCAATGAGAATCAAACTGTCATGTGTGCTGCTGCCTCAGCGATCAGTGATTGATCATAAAATGAGAATTGGACTGCAGAAAACATCGACAGCTCTGGAGTTCACGGGAGAGAAAGGAAAACATCTAGATAGTAAACGTGAAATAAACATCGTTTGCATGCACACAAGAGATACCTGGACATATTAGTCTGAATAAAAGCCAATTAAAGCAATGTTTGTAACAGTGATAAGACAAAAAACAAACACTAAGAAATGCATTTATGCAATGAATGCAGTTTTGTTTTTGCTAGCTCAACACTATATTTTCCCAATAAAATTTGCGAAAAGGTTCAGCCTTTAAATTAAACATATTTGTAGATTGTTTGGCTTAGATGGAGAGGTAAATTGACTTTTTTTTGTTTCTATCTTTGTTTTGGCTTTTTTTATTTTTATTTTTTTTTTTAATGACAATAGATGTTCCACAGTCATTACTTAGCATCTGGTCTAAGTAATGACCCAGCCTGAAGCTTACAAGGAGACAGATCTTTGACTGTTCCTTAATCTCTCTATTTCATCTACTGAATGTCCTGGTTCCTCTTACGCTTTTCTGTTTTTTTCTCTTCAGCACATCTCACAGTTCGCCTACAGGATTTCAGTTTTCTTACAGAAAAGCTCCCTGACTGCTACTGAGTATCACCTGTTATCTGAAAGACTTCGTGATAGCTCACATTTTAACTCACTACCCAGGACATTTGAAACTTTACAAGCATTGCTTATGGTGCTTGACTACCCTAGATACCCCCTACTTCTGCCTATAACCCCCACATGCAAAAAGCAATAGAAAACTTGTTCAAGCCAGCTGATTTATTAATTATTGCTATGTATAATTCAGAAACCTGACTTGCAAGCGGTAAAAATATACTTTGGTTTCACCAGCTCCTCCCGTTGTGGGTTCTAAATATTATCATTGTCGCTCTCATTCTTGAGTTTTAATAACTGTTTCCCTGCACCGCCTTGGTGAAAACCCTCTAGTCTCTCCTTTGTCAGCAGTCTGCTCACCTCACATTTTGGCCCAGCTCAGCTCCAACAGGAACAAAAAATAATAAAAAAAAATAAAGCAGCTAAACCGGTTATGGAAACCCTCATAGAGCAGAGCCCGGATAAGTAGAGTCAGTGGGAAAGGGGGATTATATAGCTCAATCTGACCAAAACATATTGTTCAAATTAAAATCCCTTTTGTAGTTTATCAAACTCGGTGGGACTTAAAAACAAAAACAAAACAAACAAACCTAAAAAGAAAACAATGAGATCCGGTCCGTCAACTTCAATCGCATGGAGAAAGGTTCACATAGAGTCATGGTAAACTTTTGAGATCTTTTTTTTTGTTATTTTTTACTCCATTACCATCCTGCTCACCGTGTGTGTTGGTAAAAATGACCTTGGTCTTCCTCTAGCCTTGCTAGTCACACTTCCAGTTTTTAAACATTTTAGCCAAATCAATTTAGTGTGAGCATGAGACACCCCACAACTAAATAAACAATTAAAATTAGATGGTGTTTTTTCAGTGTATGATTAATGTCACTGGAATAAATGAGAAATATGTTTTGAGGCTTTTCACACGTTTTTAAAAAAAAGTAGTTTCTCTAATCGTGGATGGTGCCGTAAACCTTCCCATCTGTCAGAACAACAAAGTTAAGACTCGCTCGGCTTCAGCGTCTCATGCTGTGGCGTTTCTGCTCATTAAAGGCACTAGGGCTTAAAATTCATTAGCATTATATTTGTCTTAATTAAACCCAATGAAAAAAAAAAAAAAAAAAGAAGTTTACTTGGAGCTCATAAAACTCCACAGTCTCAGGATTAAAGCCTTAATCAAACTCTTACAGCAGCACTTCTGCGCAGATCAAGCAAACAAAAACAAGCGCGCTAACCAATAAAGTGTCAAAATCCTGATGATAGTTCTCTGCCCTCAGCGTTCTCTGTAGGCTTTTCAACTCACTAACGCAGACGAGAGTCGTGACGAAGAGCAACCGAGATTTCCATCTAGTCAGCTATAACTTGCTTTTCCTTCAATTACTTGCTGCAGATGGTAATTTAGATTCTCTGCAGGCTTTTCCGTGCAACTGAGTGCTGCCCATTGGGAAGCTCGCCTCGACGAAACAAAGAACAAAAAAATAAATAAATGAAAACAACGTCAGATGCAGCAAGTGGAGCCAAAGGAAAGCACTGAAGTACAGAACAAGATGTACTGTAGAGTATTGCTCTAAACCTCATCTTGAATTATGTTTTTTTTTGTTTTTTTGATTCAACAGAATAGATGCCAAGTACAGTTGGAAAACGGCAACAGAAAGGTTGAAAATAAAATCATTTCAGTGTTGGGATGGCTCATTGAAACCTGCAACCTGACAGGAAAAACTGGAGCATTTTATACAGAACTGCAACAAAAGACTGTAAACCTAAAGGGAACAAAAATATTAAAAAATCTTCTCAGTTTATTTATAGTGCACTAATTCACACCTCATGTCATCTCAAGACACTTTTTCATTTTAATTAGAACATGCAAGTTATATTCAGAAACACCTAATCAGCTCAAACCAGTGCAACACCATCATACAGGGAGACTCAAACCCAGTTATTATACAATGCAGTCAAATGAAGCTTATGCTAAAAATGTGATATCGAAGGAAACTCAGATGGCTGGAGTGTTTCTTTCACACTGACTCAGCAATCCCTTCTCCTGAGCAAGCATGTGGCAATGGCGGAGAGAAAACACACCCTACAAACAGCAAAGAATAAAAAAATATAAAACCTCAGCGAGAACCAAAATCTACGGAGCCCCATAGGGGACATGGAGGATTTGATTTCTTTTGCGTTCCCACACAATAAGCAAATACACTCTGGCCTATTTCATATTTCAAATTTATACATATTTAAAGAGCGTTGGTGTTTATTCTTAACTCTTTGAAAACTGATTGAAAATCGATTTGTGTAAGGTTGAGATGGAACTGCACACGAAAATGGCCTTTTAAACCATCCAGACTACCAGCACAAGGAAGACACAATCAAAACTGTCAGATTACTTTATAACCCCGTGAAAATAACTCAGAAATAGTCCAAATAGTTTGGATGTAGTTTTTCCTTTCTTTCCTTCTTATGGAGAGTTTCTGTTTATATCTTAGAAGGGATGGAAAGTCAATGTTTGACCGGTTTTGTTTTTGCATTTTGCACATAGGTTTGTGGTGCATTTCTATCCGAAAACAAAAAAGATATTAAAATTCAAATATCTCACAAACAAGATATTAATATATATGGAAAAACCTCACGGAAACCTTATATTATAGCAGAAAGTACTGTGGCCACCGTAAGAAATGCTAACAGTATTCAGTTTTGACGCATGAAGTGATCGGTATGTTATTGCGAGGGAACACAGGGAATGCAAAAGTTTTAAAAAAATCCTGTATGTCTCTTAATTACCCACCATTTGGATCTTAGTGTGGGTGGATGCCCCCAAATCTATGAATGCCCTTTTATTTAATTCATCTTTGGAACATAAAACCATTTAGATTAAACAGTCTTTTTTCTTTCTAATGCTAACAGCGCAGAGAGGACTGGAGCTGCTGAGTGTTGAGGTGAGAAATCAAACATCAGTTTTGTTTAAAAGGGTGAGAAAAGCTTAACATGGTTCCGACTGAACGAACCCGTTGAAGTTGCTCTGACAACGGGCTAAATCTGGTTACTGGCCATTATTTTTTTAAAAGGCATTTACCACAGATTACTTTGTTGAAGATCGAATCGCATTAATCTGTTGACGGCCTCACCAGGCAGGACTCCTCAGGGCTGCTGCCCATGAGTGGGCGCCCGGTGATGGGGACTAAGACCGGCCTCGTTCCTCTGTTTTTAATTAAGCTTTTTAATTACAGAGCAGTAAAGGTTTGCACAGGGACCGGCTCTAATGTTACACTTGAGAGGAGAGGACGGTAAACATGTACACACCGACTGAAATTCCACTAAACAGCAAAAGACTTCCATACTTTCAGAAAATAAGCCCTCATAAAGTACCGAAATCAGCATTTTAAAAAAATCTGAATTGAACATTTGTCACTTTAAAACATGACTTGGGTTGGTTCTGACAGTCGGTGTGAATTTCATGTCAATCGAAGTGAAACTATTCATCTGGATCGGTGGAGGTTTGACAAAAATAATCAACTTCTCCTCATTTTCATTTCATTTCCCAATGTTCTGAGTCACATGATTTTGTGCTCATCTTTGTGGACACAGACGCTCAGCGCCTCCCCCTGCACTGCAGCAGCTCAGCAGAGCGATCATGGCGGACAGAGTAAACAGTGAGCTTCTACTGCAAGTGTGAAAACTCCTAAAAACATCGAGTGAGAGACGAGAAGCAGAGAAGGAGAGGAGCCTTTGTGACCGCGTCAAGTTGAAAAGGCGAAAGCTAAATATTGTGTTCACAAAGGAGAAAAAGGATGAGAAGTCAAAGGATTTTGATAAGCCGTCGTGTAGTTCGTGCCATGAAGTTTGCTCCAAAAGTTTATGGGGAATTTAAAAACTTCAGTAAAGCTCTCATACTTCCTTTGCAGTTCTGTCTGTTACCAAATGGTGGGCAGGTAACGACAAACGACACATTTCGACAGAAACAACGGTTACGTCAGGGCAACGTCAACAACTCCAACAAAAGCTAAGATGTGACGTGGTTGCATCCTTTTCTGATTTACTTTAAGACACAAAAATTATTTTCAGTCAAAGCTTATTTACATAGCACATTTACAACGATCTCAGTGCGTCACAGCAATCACAATGTCGCAGGTAGATAAATGATCAAAAGAAAACAAAAAATTAAGTTAGGCAAAAATAATAATAATAATAATAGACAACTATAAAAATGGCAAAAAATACAAAATAACAATTATAATACATGAATAAAAAGACATAATTTCAACTGCAGCGATTTCCAAAAAACTTGAATCCATTAAGTACTAGTTTCCCCCACTTTTACTGCTTTTTAAACAGATGGTTTAGCTGACTGGCAGGTGTTGAAGGCCAGGTAAAATAGATATATGATTACAAAACATTTTAATCATCAGTTCTCTTACTATGTTAGGTGCTCAGCTGGTGAGACGCCCAGTTGCAAGTGGCGTCATTAATTGTCGTCTTTTACCTTGGTGTGGACATCAGCGGGAATTAAACAGGTTTTTCTCTTTCAGCCCAGGTTTCCTTACACAACCTGTAAGCCTCTTGGTTTTCATCCTGTCATGCCGTCAGCCTTCAGTGACCTTTGAAAGACTCTGACTCAGTTTTATGTAGTAATATTTTTAACTAAACTAGTCCACTAAATGCTCAGCAAGTGTTGGAATCATACTTTATTGCAAAAAATAAGCAAACAAACAAAAGGAAAAACAACATATTGATCAGGGATGCATACGAGGAAATCTGGGCTATAAAGATGCTAAAAAAGTGTCAAAAAAACATATGGAGTATTGAGATAAACTCACAGAGGTAAAATAAAAGACTCTAAATCAGCAATAAAATAAAAACAAATATTTCCTCAGCTTTCTTTTCACACCAGGCTCCCCAGAGCTTGACTGAGGCAGTCTCCTGGATTAAACCCTGCTGTGAAACACTTTGAACCGAGACGCTCACCCTGGGAGGTTCATAAGTGAACAGCAGGACACCTGGAAAAAACGTAGACCTAATTTTCTGCGCACTCTGAAATTTCTTAAGAAATCGACGAATGGAGCAGATAAACAAATAGATGAAAGAAGGTGAAGGTGTTTGAAGGTTAGAGCATTTGAAGTAAATGAAATGCATTTACTTCAACAGAAACTAAGACTCTGCTATATGCAAGGCATTAAGGATTTTCTAAATGAATACTTTCGACATAAGAGAAATGAGAGGGAACGCAGGTATTTAAAATTTTGAACACGCAACAAGCGGCGTACCAGAGTACAAAATCCTTCCAGACCTCACAGAGCCTGTCGTCTACGGTCACCTCAGTCCTCGAAACCTAAATCCTGTAAGAGATCTGGAATAAAGAAAGGAATAATAATAAAAAGAAATCAGGTTTGTGGACAGAGTCTTAAAGATTTTTTTGTTATTAGCTGTCACTATAGTCGAGTGTCTACTAACAAAAGAATCCTTAAGACTTTATCACATTATTTTTGTCGTCTTTTGGTTGTTTTTCTCTGTTTTTGCTTGTTGTGGACCATATTTGTGCCATATTGTTAGACACAATGAGTTTCATTGGTATGAACGCAAAAGGTTTCTGGACAGCTCGGGATGAGACGAATGGTCAAACTTCCTTCTGCGTTGCTGTTATAAGAGAGGTAGCAAAGCCAAAAGCATTTTAAAGAGCAGCCTATATAATCACAAGAGGTGCTAATGAATGCGGACGGCAGTGCATGCAAACAATTACACCAGCACCAGAGCAGATGGAGCGTGTAGGACTGAGGTCGAAAACAACAGTGGATTTCCTCTGTCGTTTTTCTTCCTCTTAGTGTACACACACACGAGGCTGCACAGCGCAGCTATTTGACAGGAAGTAATCAGCGTGAGGAGCAAGTGTCACGAGCGTGCAGGAAGCACCGTTTTTGTGATTAACCTCACATGGTGGGTGGGAAGAACAAACGTCCAGCAATGTACAACCCAGGAAAAAAAGACAACAAAATGACTGCTCTCCATTTACACTCACGTAGCCGTTCTGTTGTTGCTGGGAAAGAAAATCTCATATGTGACACAAAAGCCGTTCGGTTAAACAGAGGAACGTTTGCATTGTGGGGCTGCACAGAGGACCTTCTCGAACCCAGGAGAAGGTCCTGCATGCACAGAGTTTGCATGTTTGCATTCATGCGTGGGTTCTCTCCGGGTACTCCGGCTTCCTCCCACAGTCCAAAATATAGTCAGGTTAATTGGTCTTTCTAAATTCTCCCTAGGTGTGAGTGTGTGTGCATAGTTGTTTGTCTCTGTGTTGCCCTGCAACAGACTGTTGACCTGTCCAGGGTGACCCCGCCTCGAACCCGGAACGTTAGCTGGAGATAGACACCAGCACCTCCCGACCCCACTAGCGCAAGGGTGTACAGAAAATGGATGGATGAATGGACATTTGCATTGTAAAACAGTGCAAAGATAATAGAATCATTCATAATATACTTTTTAAAAATGTCATAAAAGATTATTATATAACTGCCACATGAAATCTTAAAGCCTTCGAAGGCAGGAAAACTCCACAGGAAAATTGAAGCCGTTCATCTCTCTACCTCTCAAACCGGCAGAGAGTGAGAGAGAGATCTGTCAGCTCTGCTGGAGTGAACCTCATCACAGCCTGCCTTTTATTCTCTCCATAAATTCTTAGTCAAATTTACATCTGGACTGTTTGATGGCCAAAGGACCGAGTCGATGCCTTTCCGAAAGAAAGGTTTTATTACGTTCTGTTTTATGGCTGGATGAAATGACGCCCTGAAAATTAGACCCTCATCGCCGTGCCTGTTTTTGATTGATGTGATGTGAGAAATGTCCAACGTTTTCAGTAGAAGGCGGATTTTTCTCCAGCAGTAAAGCTTCTCATTAGTCCTGCTCCTTTATCTGATGCCTAATTCTGTATGTTGAAATTCTCTCATTTTTCTCTCCAGGCTTTATTACAGCTGCGTCCATCAAAAGCTTCCTGATTTATCATTAAATATTCCTGTCTAGCCAGTGAATGCTTCTCTTTAGCTCAGTGCTTCTCTTCTGTTCATGTCTTATTGATGGTTTATTTCTTATTCTTCTGTGAGTGAATTTAATTTCCCTCATCCAGTGTTTTTTTGAAACATCATTACCAACTTTCGCCTTCGTTTCTGATTCCAGTTTTGTTGCTTTGACAGTTTTCAAAGTGTACTGATAAGTTTCTCGTTTGGATTTTTCCAATCTTGTTCGCAGCAGAGAGCTTTTGAATTGCCCTTTTGAAAGTGGCGCAAATTCTGTCATTCTGTTTATTTTCACTTGTTGGGGCACATATTCGCTTCAATCAGCTGCGTGAAACAATTAAAAAAAAAAAAAAGCTCATTTGGACAATAAATGGATTTAAAATTTGACAAAAACTTGTAGACATTATGCAGTGTTACAAAACAATCACACGTATGTCTAGACATTGTCATGCATTCAGTATTTCAATTACAATGTGACCTCCTGGTCACAGGCAGCATGTGGATTAATAAAGCCACTATGTTCAGATCAAGCCAATGCCTCATAAGTGGGCTGTGAACCACCTATAGTATTATTCAGTGTTTACTAATTACACATGGTGGGGCTGCTGGCTGCATTGATTCCTCACATCGTTATTTTAAATCAGCAAAGTGACTAGAAAGGGAGAGATTACTTCTGCAAAAAGTTAAACAACTGCTTGGGTATAGAGAAGAACACAAAATCTAACTCGTGATGCAGATCCGACACATGGATGCCATGTGTGAAACGTGATGAGGACCCAACTTGGATGACCATGGAGTACAAGACAAGAGACAACATAATTAAGAACATAATGATTTGCTTATCATCCCTTTTCTGTTTCAAAAGGAGTAGGAAGGAGTGAAGACGTGTTTATTCCTACCCCTAATCAGTGTTTCTGTCATAACAACATGTGTTACATTTCTCAGTGCAGTTGTGTTTGTCAGTTTTGGTCAAAGTTAGAACAAAAATTCTGTCGTTTAAGCTGGAAAATGTACCATATTTCAGAACCAGTACAACATTTGATGAGCTAAATGAAGACCTCTGGAATTATTCTATTTCTCTCTAATTGACCCTAATGTCACTCAGAAACCGCCTCCAGGCTTCAGGTATTTATCTGCAAATCAAACTTAAATAAGAAAGACCAGGTTAAAGGTGGGGAAAAAAAAGAATTGAAATATTACATTACTCAAATTCTCTCAGGTTTTGCCTGAATCTCATGATTGTCTCTCAGCTGTGAAACAAAACCTGACAGCCTCATCTGTATTTCCCACACGCAGATGGGATCCTTTCATCCAGTTTGCTGTGAGGAAAAAAACACTCTGCAGAGGTCGATTCAGGTTTCATGTTACATGACAAGATGAATAATGTTTGCCAAGATAAATAACCTGTCAAACAGTTGCAATAAAAGTTGCTGTTTTTAATGAGATGCAAGTTTTAGTGTCTGTTATGAACCAAGTTTTTTAAAACCATTATAATGCCTAAAATGACTGACAACTTATTTTAGAGCGAACGCTTTGTCATTTATTTGATAAATCAATCACTTGAGTAATTTCCAATTATGCAAGTTTATAGCTAATAGTTTATGTGGTTACAGACTTATGAAGCATTTCACTCTCATATTATTGTTAGGAAGGATTTAAGGAGCTTTAAAGCTGCTAAACATGTCAAGCTGAGAGATAAACGAGGAGAAGCACCAGCATTTAAAGGGAGGGATATATTTTGTTTGTTTCAGAATTTATTGCTGAACTGAACCCCACAAAGACAAATAGGACTGATTATCATCTAAACAATTCATTCATAAGATGAATGGGAAGCCTTATTTAATGAGAAAACCAGTCTTGATGTGTTTCTTGGTTGATTCAAAGAGTAATGGATTCCAGGCTCAGCTTGCTGGAGAGAAGATAAATTATTTAGTTACAAAAAGAAAGCAGTGGCTAAACACAGGCTGAAGGTAAATCTGCAAACATCAGATTTACCTTGGATTTTAATAATTTAACAGCAGCTGACAAGACAGGAGGTGTGGCAGATATTTAAATTGTAAAATGTTTGTGAAGGTGGTGTTAGATCTTTAAAATACTGATAATAGATTTCATAGCATGTTATAAAATACAAAGAATATGTACTTTAAAAAACTGTGAAATTAAAGAGAATTTATTCTCAATAATCCAAAATGTCATGACATGAACCTCCACAAATAGTTTAACCCAAAGACCTAGCAAACTGGCACAAAACCAAGGGATGTAAAAGCATATGTGGCAACGACAGTCGACCTGTCATTTGGGATAGTGGAGAATGACCAGTTGGAACAAAACAATCTAAAATCGTGGCAGCTTTCAGGCAGACAAAATTCCTGCTTCAGACCTGCACAAGAACACCGGTGCTGTCATGATGTGTTAGTGGGTCAATGAGGACCCAAATGCAGAGTGGCGGAGAAGTGGAGTAGTAAATGTTTAATGAAAATGACAAACAAAACTTACAAAATTCCACTGAGAGGCAGGGCAGAATGCAAACAATGATCCAAGAAAACCACAACTGGATAACGTAAGGAGACACAAGGAGTACGGATAGGAATGAATAAGATACATAGAAATGATGGGAGGAACCAGTGAGGAGCGACAGAGAGAGAGGTGCTTAGATACTGGGAGGTTGAATGTGGGAACAATGGACCTGGGCTGATTAGCTGACTGAGTGCAGCTAAGCAGCAGGCAGAGTGAGGAGAGAGGAAGAGGAAGTGACACGGGGTGAGGAAGATCGCACTGAGAGCTGGGAAACAATCTGACAAAATAACTAGACAGAGAAACACAACAAAAGTAGAGAAACTAAGAAAGGACTAGACACAAGAAGTAAACATAACTAGAATCACTAACTAAAGTAAAAACAGAAACAAGACAAAAGTGATTTAAGTAAGAAACGCAAAAATGATAATGAAACTAGAATCACAAAGAAAGGACTGAAGTAAAGTAAAGCAGGAACAGGAACTCCATCCATCCATCCATCCATCCATCCATCGTCTTGCGCTTATCCGGGGTCGGATCGCGGGGGTAGCAGCTTCAGAAGGGAGGCCCAGACTTCCCTCTCCCCAGCCACTTCTTCCAGCTCCTCAGGGGGAAACCCAAGGCGTTCCCAGGCCAGCCGGGAGACATAGTCCCTCCAGCGTGTGCTGGGTCTTCACAACGACGGACCGGTACAGCACCCGCTTCACGGCAGACGCTGCACCAATCCGCCTGTCGACCCCCCGCTCCCTTCTTCCCTCATTCGTGAACAAGATCCCGAGATACTTAAACTCCTCCACTTGGGGCAGGACATCCCCCCGACCCGGAGAAGGCACTCTACCCTTTTCCGGCTCAAGACCATGGCCTCGGACTTGGAGGCACTGATCCTCATCCCGGCCGCTTCACACTCGGCTGCGAACCGCTCCAGC
>CAEGAG010180994.1:0-12712 GCA_903067065.1 Brachyrhaphis terrabensis
TTTACAACACCACTCCTCACCCACACACAGACACAGTACTCATGAGATTTTGTACTTTTTCCATTTAAAACGAGTGTGTTTGTTGGTGTGGGGGCACATGTGTGTGTAAGATGTCAGGGAAGTGAAGGCAGCCTGCCTTTAGTGTCCAGACGTGGCAGATTGTGACCTTATCAATGTGAAACTCTTAAGATAAATTATTCATTGCACCTGTTTGATGTCTCTGGCCAAAGAATGACAAAGGTGTAACATTTAAGATCCATCTCAAAGGCATGAATAGCAGCCACCTTGCAAAACCTGGCTTTTTTACTGCGGCGACATGGAGGACTGCTTTAGGAGATCAAAAAAATGTGATAATTAAAACACTGTTTTTAAGCACATATGCGTGACTCAGACGCTGCACTATAACTCAGCAGCAGTAATTTCATCATTCATTGTTCAAGGTGCAGCGGCTGTCAGCCGTCGCCCTAACATGATATGACTCACAGGTGTCCTGTGTTCACATGGGTCACAGCAGCAGGCCACCCACATTGTCACTGCCTGCTATATCTTTCCTATAATTTGAAATATGAAGCAGAGATTTTGTGTGAGTGATTTGGTAGAGCTAACCTTGCTCTTTGTAACCTGTCTTTGTTTGTCATCCCGCAGGCTCACAGCGCTGTAGCTGCAGGAGGCGTCCGAACAAACGCCAAAGGAGGACTGAGATGCTGGGATGGGGTTTTTCTTAATGCTGTTTGATTTTAGCAAGAGGTTGTCCCTATTTAGAAGGATAGGGGTTTATGTACTGGATAAATTGAGGATTAAAATTTGATTCATCCTTATTGCCCTTTAGAAGTCCAATTTCCAATTTTATATTGGCTTCTTTGAAATTAAGATGTGGAAAAGAGTGTAGTTTGATTTTCTGGGAATCTAACATCAGCAACTTTCACAGCAGGAAATCAAAACGAAATTATTTTGAAGTGATAGTGATATTCAAATGTAAAAACCTATAATGGACTCTGCTGGTTTAACTGTGACAAGATTAAAAGAATCAGTGACTAAATAATAGCTTTACAAAGTTTGTTTATACCCTTTACTTGTTGTAAGCACATAATTGACATAATATGAAAACAACACAAATTTCCTTAATCTCTTCTAGAAATGCACCAATCAGAATTTTCTCACAATACTGAATTTCAATTTTGGTCAATTGTTCTGATCTGCCAATATTTTTTTTTTCGTATTCCAATTTTTCTGATCAGTTCTATGACAGATCATAGAGGAATAATGTCGTTTGATGGAGATAGTAATTCGAATTCAATAAAAAGCAAAGAATTAAAAAAATAATCAAACATTTCCCCTTTTTTTGTTTCTATCAAACCCCAAAAAGTTCCACTTTCTGGAGGGTTTAAGTTGAAGTCTTTATAGAGTGAAAATGGTGTGAGTTTATACCTGTGATAGTTAAACTCACACAGGGGAAATCTTTCCCCTGACTTAATGAGTCAGGGGAAAAAGTCAGATTTCCCCTGAATCTGACTTTTTCTACTATTGAACGTTAATAGTAGAATACTGTGATTATATATTGGGCAATGCAAGAACTAACATCATTCTCACTTGATTTCAAGATTTTCTCTTTGAATCCCATTCACAATTTTACATTCTTTTTTTTCATCATGTAAATTATTGGACTTATTTCACGCTTTATGGCTGGAAATGACTCAAGGTTTTCCACAGCATAATGTAACAGACTACAGTTTGCTTTAGCCCCATCGCAATAGATCAGGAAAAACAAGCAGAGAATGGACATTATTGATGATTTGTGCAGACAGACCTCAGACGGCCTTGAATTATGTGTGAGAGTGAAAGACAGACACTTGCACATTGCTGTGTTTACTTGGGTCTAGTGTATGTGTGTGTGTGTCAGTTTTCCCTCAGATGTTCCTTGTGACCCTTGACCCTGGAGCTGGGGTCAAACCCTGACAAATGAGACGGTTGAGCTCTGAGCAGAGCAGCAAACATTCCACAACCATCTTCTGTCCTCCTTTTCCTACTCCTTACATCACTCACCCCTCTCTCTCCATCTCCTCTTTAACAACGATGGGAGCAAATGATGCTTAAAACTAACAATGATGACATTGGATACGTTTAACATCTGCCTTTTTATATTAAATCAGAGATATCGTGATCTGAGAGAAGTAAATGCTGCTAAAGAGTTGAAATTTTACAACTATGCACTTTAACAACACACTTCCTGTTGTGCCTATGAGTGTGTGTGTGTGCGCGCATGTGTGTGGAAAGACTGTCAGTGATGTCAAGGATGAGAAATGTTGCTGTGAGGTTTTTTACACACGCTGCTGGCTCCAGCATTTCCGGCAACATTTCTCACTCTGCCTCCCTCACACCATCCGCTCTCCTGCAATATCCCGACATTTTTCCGTCCTTTCCGTTCTCTTCCCCGCACCCTCCCCTCCTCACTTTCAATCCCCACTTCAAACTTCCTCTCCTTGTGCTATCCTACTCATCCTAATCTCAACCCTTTTCCTTTCTCTCTCTCTTTTGCTCTCCCTCTCTCGCTCGCGCTCCCTCTCTTTCATGCACACTCTCTCCACCCACTATTCTCTCTGATTTTCTTGACACAGAATGCAACCACCTGTGTCTTTAGGATGGATGTGGGGAGTTATCCACCTTACTCCAGTGAGAGCTGGTTAAGGTAAGTGGGTTGTTGTTTATTCTACATTTTGCTGTAACAAGCCTAACTACCCTTTACAAATGCTCCAGTTACTGCTGTGATAACTGTGATAACAGTTGTCTAATTATGAAGGTCAGCAGAGCAGCCAGTGTCGGAAAGGACATGCAATGCAGTAAGACGGTGTGACGCTACTGAACTTGTACAATGATGTATTGTAACAGTTACTGGAACGCAGTTCCGCACAGCACATAATCCTAATAAAAACAAAACACCAATATATGTACGTGTTTGTGTTTTTTTTCTCCCCTCCCTGTTTCTACTCCCACTTGAATTGTGATCGCATTTGATGTAGGCTGCTCTGTGATTCATTGGAGGGTACAGCTGCTTCACATGCGTTTTGGACTGGACAAGACTGTTTCCTCACAGGAAAGCTTGATCACATGTCTCAATCACACAGCAAGATCTGAGCTCTAATTGGCTGCGCACTGGGGCATCACCATGCCGAATCTGAATAGCATGCATGCAGCTTTTTGATTCGGATAGTAAGATGGTGGTGGCGTATGGGGTTGTTGGGGGTCTCATGGGGGCTGAGGGGATCCTTTTGGGTAGAAAGACAGTGAGTTTCTGGCACATCTGTGAGCAGGACCACGTGGAGCCCAGTTTGCCGTTGTGATTAACCTCAGTGCACAGTAAAAAACATAAGCAGTGAGAATTGTTCATCTACACATTTGACAGCAAAACACACAGGAGGAAACACTGGAATGTTCTAAGAGCAGCCACTTTACTGCCGGATATACCAGAATGAATAAATTATAAAGCTCTCACCAACAGCAAACAGCTTGCTATGATTAAAATAGCCAGGAGGGGACAGAAAACAAGTGAAGAACATGTAGAGGCATTTCTATGTAATCACAGTCGTGTCTGTGTCCGTAGTTTGGTCCAGCTGATTGTTTTTACACCATCTTTTCTTCCTCCTCCTGTTCAGTATGTACACAGGCAGCTCAAGGGTGCAAAAGAAAGGGCTCCCAAGCATTCAATTCGCCGCCACCACCCACTGTTGTCCTACTGTTACCGAGTCATGGATGTCTTCCCTATCCCCAAGGGGTTGTGTCCCGTTTGCTCCCCAACCCTCCCACCTCTTCCTCAGCTAGCGTGCACCCAGCCACCCATCCGCCAATCTCTTCTCCTCCTCCCTGCCTTTGCTCCCTTATTCAGCGTGTAAAAGCGCCCCCTGAATGATGGATTACAGTGTCACTGCAGCCTGCGAAGGATTAATTTGTTTCATTGATTTCTCTTTAGGCAGAATGCCAGCGTCTGCCGCTTCCCACCTTTTTCCCCGAGACTCGCTGCTGTAATAGACGGTAATGGCCTAAGACAAATCAACCCCCTTTCTTGTAAAAATAGCACCAAATAACCCAACCCACCTTAACAGCTTGCACTCTACTTGGAAGCACATCAGGTGGTGGTGGTGCAGTGGCAGTGGTGGGTACCGGGAGAGGCCGGTGTGTGGTTGTGTGTGTGTGGGGGGTGGGGGTCTATTCAATTTATCCTCATATTCAGTTTCTATCACTCTATCTGGCTACGTTTCGGTACCACCCTCCCTCTCCATTCAGAGCTGAGGCCAGAGGAGACCATCCTGTCGCTTTAACAAAGCCATAAGTCTGCCATACTTACTGCTCCCTCTCAGGCTTCACAATGGATGGGTAATGGCAGCGCTGTCTGGAGGGGGCTGCGGGAGTTGGGCCATTCTCTCCAGTAATGGAAGCTGTTACTGCCATTCCTTACACACCTGCAAGAACAGCTAACTGCTAACCACTGTGATCTATTGCAGAGGCCTCATTGCGCCGGGCTAAGGTTGAAGGGTTGTACTGACACCAGTGAATTAGGGCACCCCCGCCTGTCTTCCCTTTCTATTTCACACCAAAACCTATGGAGGAGCAATGGGGATATTTCCAAGCAAATCTATAGCCCCAGAGTCCACATTGGTGCAGCTTTCAGCCTCACAGACTGGCGATCTAGCATTCCTGACATCCGCTGATTTAACACAGACATAAGATGCTGTCACATCTTTACTACTCTGTCACTGCCTTGAACGATGGGAAATCCAAACTGCCTGTAACATTAAGAACACCACTACAGGCTGACTGTCCTTGAATGCTTTCCAGTCCCGCAGAGATTTATGAGCTGAACCGCATCCATTAATCCACTGTTGATTTGCTGTGGCTACCCTGCGGGGTTTTTGGGGATCAGATACCATACAGTGCTGAAACTCACCCTGTCGTGCACGACGGTAGAAAGCAGCTCTCTTGCAAGAGCTGAAAAGAAAAAAAAATGAATGGATAAATTTAAAATTCATTGCATATTCCACGTCTCTGCATGTTCAACCTGATAGATATGGGCTTATGACAGAAAAATACTGTCACTTAGATTATAAATGAGAATGTAAAACAGAGTGATGAGCCATACAAACCTCAGTATGGGTGAGTGAAAGCTGATGCACGATGCAATAATGACCCAGGCTTAGGGGAAATCTCATTGGCTCCCTGCAATCAATTTAACCATGTTTACAAAGCCACAATCTAAGGTTTGTGGTTGAGAGAGAGAGAGGGAGACAGAAAGAGAGAGAACACTGGTCACCTGGTGCTCTTCTGGTTAAGCTGGCCTCTCTTGGGTAAACCCTCCATAAAGCCCCCTCTTGTCTGACACCACCAGGCCCTTCAAACACTCCTCTCAGACAGGGGGGATTAGGTAATCTCGACATGATACTGTCTTTTTCTCCATTTCTATCATTTTCTCTCCCTCGCTTTGGCACTGGCTAGCCTTCCCCTTCATTCTCATACATTACATCCTAACTCCCTCTCTCAAGGCTGTTGAAGAGCTTGTTCTGCTCAGGACACATCTATCCTCGGGGGCCCTTACGATCTTAAGTGCCTCCGGAAAAGGTTAGTTGGCAGGTAATTGTCCAGTTGTGGCTCAGCTTATCTTAATTGCGGGTGCTTCAGTGCAACCTATACTTCCGTTAATGAAGAGACTTATGTGACATAATGTTAGAGGACAGGATGATGGGATGATGAAGGTATTTACATTTTTATGTGAGTTTTCTTGCTCAGTTTTTATGTTTTCTTCCACCTGAATTATGCCCTTGTATATTTTAAGCAGATGCAAGAGGACAGAGCACAGCAAAAATATTTGTTCCCCTTTATTACATTACAACCACAAGTCTTGTTGAATATTGAGGGGATTTTTTATGATAGACCAGCACAATGCAGTACATAATGTTAACTGGAATTAAAATGATAAATGGTTTTGAAAGTCCTTGTCACTTGAAAGCTGTGGTGTGCATTTGTATTCAATCGTCTTATCAAGTCTTACCAGCTTCCATGTTTTCCACTTGTTGACTGTATCTCCCACATGGATGTCAGAAAACAGGAAATATGATTGCTTTCTATTTACAATAGCTTTCTTGTTGCTACTCTTCTATATTTGTGGAGTGCCTGACATATAGCTGTCCTGTGGGAGCTGCGGATCTCTGCAGCTGCCACAGAGTTTCCACCTCTTAGCTATTAGTGCCTGTCTGGTGTGTTTCCTGATCTTCATGACGCTGCTTGGTCACTAATGTACCTAAGAAGAACTTTGAAACCTTCAGTTCAATTAAAATCAAGTCAGCTAATTTCTAAAGTACCATTTCACAACATGCCGTCTCAACTTGACAAAATAGGCAATTCAATTCAGTCATACATACATACATTCCAATTGATCCTAGTTACAGTGCAATCAAGTTCAGTTTATCATTCAAATTGTATCAAGGATTTCTATCTAAGGATACCCAGCAGATTTTAATGAGTAACTGACTTGCAGTATTCATTTCTCCAGGATGAGCACATAGCAACAGAAAAGCTGTATCTAAACTGAGTAGAAATTTTATAGACGATTACTCCTTTTAGTTGGTTGTATTATCTTTTGTTTTTAAAGGTATTAGGACTTTTAGATGATCATTTGTAAAAAATGTTGAAAACCCCATATAATTTTAACTCTACTTCAAAATGACGTCCTACTGTGTTTAGGGCAATCCCATTAAGTCCTAATAAAATACACAGAAATTTTGAAAGGTGCTGCATTTTGAGCTTCAATAGTTTCTAACGTTCTGAAAACAGTGTTGCTGGGTAGATTTCATTAGAACAAACTCAGTTCTTTGCAAAAAAACTATTGATTCTACATTTGGACAGTGACATAGGGAGTGCTGACCTCATGGTGTTAAAATCCAAACAGCGAGGGCCTCAGCAAGTCCAAATCTATACTTCTATTAGCCATCTGATCATATGTATATCCATGTCGATGGGAAGCTTTAGGGGGTTAGTGTTTGCATTGCCTCAGTCAAAGGTCATGACTGACCAATAAAATATTTCTGGTGCACCATCAATAACTCCGACATGGAGACTAATACAGTATGTGATTGTGGGCAAGGGAAAGCTGCTGTGCTTGCTTTGAGCAGAATGGATGAACAAGAGGCCAAAAGGTGACCGGACAGACTTCAGCTCCCTGCCCTGCACCCTCTCGTATGTGCATTTCATAGCGATAGGGGCAATTATAAAGGTATACTTCAGACAGGTCAAATGGGAGAGGGCAAAGTGCAGACCCTTTAAAGCACTGGTTGGAGTCAAAGGTTAGAAGGGACAGAGGACATCATAAGGTGCCCCTGGGTGTGGGGGTAATGGATTCAAGACAATAAAGACGCAGACCAATGAGAAAAGAAAACATAATTAAACAATGATTCTGTGGACCAAAAATACAAAGAAGCTAATGCAATCAGAAATGAAGACGAGAAGTGACGACTTCCATCACTGGTAACTACATGGTGGATTTATGTTGCAATGTGATAAACTGTATGTTGTCTGTGGCGCCATCAGGCTTCATGGCTGTTAAATATGAATAGCCCAAGGTCACAGAAGGTCATGGCTTACATTTAGCTTCAGTGACCAAATCCAAATGCAAAGGTCAAAGTGGAATTGCCTGAGTTGCAGCAAAGCAATGTTTGCCCATCCCAATGTATGCATCACATTGGAAATGATTTATGGAGGGAGATAAATGTAAGGATGGGAAGAAAACACTCTCTTTCTCTTATCCTGTCAGACTCGGTAAATACACTACTCACTCATATCAATCACCATGTCATGGTGTATCACCACTGTATGCTTCCTGCTCAGATTAAAAACCATCTTTGGCTCGCTCTGCCTTTTCCCCTCAACATCTGGGGAACAGAGGAAATATTGTTGTATTTTCACAAAAAGTCTGCATTACAGAAACCTTTGGGACAAAATGCACAAGCCTTTTTCAATATGAAAGGTATGCCTTAATTAGGTGAGCATATCATTGCCTCTTCCATATACTGCCCCTTTGCTGTAATTTAATTTTACGCCTTCAACCTGAAACATTTCATTCTTCTCTAATGAGCTTCCGTATGAAACAACAAATGACAAACAATCCTAGAACATTTAAATTTCTTCATTTGCATTGTCTTAAAATATATACTTCCCTTCAACTTTAACACAATTTTTTTAAATTGCACATTTCAGAAAAGTAAATTTTAGAATTCAACCAACATATAACACAAAGTAGTGAATGTTTGTAAAGTTGAAGGAAACATGTATGACTTTTAATATTTGATAGAAATAAAACCTCAAACATTTGGTGTGCATTTATAATCACCTTCCTTCTTTTGTAGAACCACATTATGTAATTGCAGCTGTCTTTTGAGACATTTCTCTATCAGACCCGTCCATCTTTGTAGCATGATTCAAATTCAAAGGGGGCGTCTGTGAACATCAGTTGTCAAGTTATGCCTCAGATTCTCCACTGGATTGAGGTCTGAACTTTGACTGGGTCATTCAAACAAATGGACATGCTTTGATTTAACCCAGAGGACTCCAAGTCCTCAGAACTTGGTGGAAGTTGACTGCATGCAGAGGAAGCAATTCGACCATTTGTTTCAGGTGTGTTAGACCTCTGAAAATGCAACTGCCCAAGAGAATAGCATAGTGGAAATTAAGAGTTTGATCCAAACTACAGTGTTAAAATTCTGATTGGTGGCTTTTCACTACAATTTCTGATCTTTTGCAGGTTCCAACAGGTTCCCTGAAGACAAACATTCTCAAAGCACTTTACTACTGTACAAGCGCCATGTTTCAATGTGGGGATGGCATGATCAGGTAGATGTACGGTGCTAGTTTTGCATGTAGGCCAAACGTTCCATTTTTGGTCTTCCCTAACCAAAGCACCCTCCTCCACATGTTTGCTGTGTCCCATGCATGGGATGTGGAAGACCTCTGCTACCTTTCTTCATCCCACTCTTTTATAACGACCAAGTTCGTAAAGTGCGCTATGACGACGCTTTCTGTTTGCTGTGGTGTCATTTTCCATTTTCAGTTCATAAATTGCACAGTGCCCTGTCGGACTCTGCTTTAAACTTCTTCACAACTTTATCCCTGTGCTTTTTTTGGACATCATGATGCTGCGTGCTCACTCATATTCTCTAGAAAACTTCTGAAGCCATCTCATGACAGCTGTATTTATGCTATTTTGAATTTACGCAGAGATAGACTCTTATTTTCTCTTATTAACTCATTAGGTGTTGCCTAAATTCAGTCAGTTGCAAAGTATTTAAACTCCGATAATATGTACATATTACAATGCACTGTTCTAATATGTTTTATGCTTTCTTCAAAAACCATTGCAGATTACAAGAATTTTTCTCTGGCACGGGCAAGTGAGCTTTTTTGTGTTTTGCAGGAGGCAACTCAGTCTGACCTTTTAATTAACTCTGTATCCTGGCTCTTTGAGGTTTGCGAGGCTCTTGAACACAAATGTCTTCTCAGTGTCTCTTTGGCTCCTTAAATGTGAAAAACAGCCCAGCCTCTGGTACGCCACAGCCTTTGCAAAACTGGCCCCGAGCGGTTCAGAATCCCGCCAGAGAAAAGTCCAAAAAGAAAACAAGCTTTTGAACCGTCGGCCAAAGCGGAAACACGGCCTAGTGGGCTGCTTCTTAACGTGAGCCATAAAGATCTATTTTCCTTCCCTTCAATAGCAATACATTTGCTTTTTACTTTACTAAACATGTTGCAGTTTTTTATGCCAAGATTAAAGAGTGATAATGCGGGACACTGTGGGCACCAGTGCGTATTACCTGATACTTTCCATTTAGCTCAGCATTAGTCTGTATTTCAGCCTCCTTGAAACTCCAATGTTACAAAAACCTACTTGATGCCAGGGGAATTTCATAGTTAAAATATTGAATGCTTTTCCTCATTCAAGTGAAATGTACAGTGTTGACTGCTGAGGTCAAGTCCTAGGATTACATACTACACTTTTCCCCCTGTAGCTATTTGTGCCATATGTCCTTCCCTTCTCGCACGAACAATAGTTGTGAATGCTGCTTACACACAGGACAGGTCCTGCATGATCTGTCACATTCATCTCTATTTTGCATTCACCGTGGGACATTTGAACCACATCAGAATCTATTACCGCCATGCAGATTTAGTCCCTGCTGACAACACAAATCACGATAAGATGGAGGAGTGACTCCATAAACACCCTCGATTATATATCACATCTTATGAGCCGAATTGGATAAAAGATCTCACTTGTCGTTGGTCTATTTATACGGCTGGAGCGAAGATATGAGTATCATTACATCTGTTTTTATCTTTAACCTATGTCTTATAATGCCTCAATCAAACAGCAGATGTAAATGGGCGCATGTGTGCGTTTATCTGTGAGAGCATCCATCACTCAGCTAAAGGAATTCCAACTCTATAGGTTATGAAGGGAGATTTATGCTGTAATGCGTCAAATCAACAGACCTTTACAGTAAAATATGATTCTATCAATGAGCTGAATCAATAGTGCATGCAATACATTGTGTAATTATTACAGGGGTCTGTATCAATAAAGCTGTCATATTTGACCTGCTAAAGGCTGCAGATAGAGGAGTCAGAGTCAAGGAGAGCTTTGCATCACGGCTCTGTTCAGTGTTTCTTCACATTTTGTCACTTTGCAAACACAGAGTTCTCTGTGATTTATTGGAATTTTAATACGATACAGCAATGGCAAGAAAGGCATTGCTGTGAAATGAAAGGAAATGGATGCATAGTTTTCAGTGTTATTTTTACAAATGAAATGAAAAAGGCTAAGAGTGGCATGCATTTGAATTCAGCCTCTCTGAGTCAATGTTCTGAAGAATCTTCCGCACAGAAATGGCATCTGTAAGTCTTTCAGAGTTGGTCTCTCCCTGTTGTGCACATCTTGAATGCCTCCATAACTTTATAACTGACATCTTGTGTTTTTTCATTATTTATGATGCTGATTGTTCTCTAATAAATCCATGAGACCTTAACAGAACAGCTGGATTTTTACTAAGATTAATTTACAAACAGGTTGAATCTATTTCATAATTAGCTGACTTCTGAAAATTCAAATTGGTTGCACTGGTATAAGAGAAATAGGAGATCAATACAAATACATGCTGGACTTATAATTTAATTTTTTTTTTTTTTAAACAATTGCATCATTTCCTTCCACTTCACAGTAATGCACTATTTTTTGCTGATCTATGATAAATCCCAATGGCAATCTTTTAAGGGCAGTTTCTGTAGCATTATAAACTGTGTTAAAGCTCAAAGGGTATAAATACTTTTGCAAAGCCACTGCACTTTGTGATGTGGTGTAATATAATTTAAGTATTCATAGCTAAGATAAAATTCAGACAAGGAAGGTTTCACAATATGTAACAATTTCCAGATAATTTATTTTACTCAACAATTAAGAGCACCAGGCCTGGATAAAAAACAGTCCAAGACTTTCACTGCATACAGAGATATTATGAATGATGAGGATGAGGCCGACTGCCTTCCTGTGGGTGCTAGGATCATTTCTTCCGAAATAATGCAGGAGTTGAAGAACGACTGTCAAAAAGAGCTTTGCATTGCACGGCGATCCACATTCACACACAGACACACAGCGACGGAGCGTGAGGCAAGGACCAATGAGGCAGTTTATATCGGGATTTTGTTTCACAGCTCTGGCCTCCTGGGAGCGAGGGGTCTGCCAATAACACTTAAGAGACAGAGCAGGAAAAGTAAGTGCTTTTATTACAGCTCATCACTCATGTAATTTCTGGCAGCATTTGTGATTACAGATCAAGTGATTGACTAACTACACATTCGGCGGGCTGAGTTATGAAAGGGGTGCCTGCCATCCCAGCCTCGGCAGATTCTCAGTGTCAGCTGTAACTCACACTCTCCCAGAGAGCTAAATCAAAGAGTTTGCTGTGCAGCAGGAAGAGTTAAATGATAACCTGAGCTTTACAGTAAATCTGCTAGAAATTAAACCGGCACGGNGGCCTCCGATGCTGTACAGCGTGGGGTGAAAAAGGCTGGATGTAGGGGATCAATACAGGCCCCGATGGAGGTATTGATGGATGACAGGTGAAGTGAGAGTGTATGCGTGCGCGTGAGGGGTGGGATTGAATTCACCCCGGGGTTAGGCAGAGAGCAGGGCTCAGGGTGTTTAATCGACAGGTCTCACCTTGAATCGATTGTCAGGAGTCTTGCAGGGCAAAGACGTGATACACACAACCAACACTTACTCAAACTGAAACAAACCACAGGGATTGTGGAAGGTGTGGGGGTTGGATGTCTCAATGCCATCAGTGAGGCGTGCCTGGATGTAGTGAGTATTGGGTTTGAAACTCACAAAAACACATTAAAGAATCAATTCAAAACCAATTTGATCTGTCAATTGTCTGTTTCTCTGGAGAGACATCTAGAAACATTTTCATAGGTACTTTTTTGTTTGTTTTTACATAAATAAACATATTTTTCAAGTAAATGCAATTCAGATTTGCCTTGTACAATAGAAATAAAAAATCTGCAGACCCCTTTTTTGAAAAATTCTTAGTTTTCTCTGTTAAGAATTAAAAAGTCTTGAGAAGTGTTTAAAATAATAAAATGGAAAGGTGCATATATTACTATGAAACTACATTATTTAATG
>CAEGAG010181019.1:0-11271 GCA_903067065.1 Brachyrhaphis terrabensis
CGCTCCAGCCCCAGATCGCCACATCCGGCTCGTCCATCTGAGGATCGGCTCAGACCAGCAGCACACAGCTGATGAGACTATCGGTCTGAACGACAGACGCGTCACACCTCAGTCTGTCTGTAACCGCCTAAGGGAAGCCAACTGGGTAAGAACCAGATTCCTCCGCCTGACCCCTCTCATATCCAAAGGACTGTCAATCCGCTACAAACGTCCGAACCACGATGTTATCAATGCTGATTTGAAGATCAGTAATTACTGAAAATATAGTTTGAGTTTCTCTAGATATTACGTAACCCAAATGTTCATAAAAGTCTTATATTTGACATGGGGCTTTATATTTTTGTTCAGTGTATATTATAAACACAAAATAACATAGTAAATATTATTAGATCATGTATCTGGGCTGATCCAACCTGCATTGAGACAACTGATCATTTTCTTTAATTTACCTCAAAACTGGAAAAGTTGAGACTTTTTGATGAATTTGATTTTATGAATCTAAAATGTTCTGTTTGCCAAACAAAGACTAACATGAAGAGTTGCACTTCCAGCTATAGCTCCAGTTAATCCCTCTGTGGGCTGGGTTAGAAGAATTTCTTCTTCTGCAGTTTCCTGTCCAGCAGCAGCTCCTCTAAGACCCTAACCTTCTTTCCTCAGGTTTCCTCTGAAGCGAACGGCTCGGTTCAGGTTTTTCTGGACCTATAACTGGATTTTTCTTCGGGTTTGTTGGTTTATTTCAAAGTTTTTAACTTTAAAAACTTTCTGAAGATATAAAGTGGTGCCAATCTGAACCTCCCAGATTCAGATTGGCACCAGTCTGTGAACTCACTATTTGAGATGGAGATTCTAACACACAGACTGAGGACACAAGAAGAGCAATGTCAGGATAAATGGGAAAAATGGACAAACATCACATCAACGCTACAGGATTCATTTTGGGTATGAATGGTCTGAGTTTTGTGTTACTAAAATAAGAGTCTCCCCCCAGTGTGTAATATTTGTTTTGATTGTTCTGTATTTATTGTCTCTTATAATTTCTAAGTATTGTTTGACTTTCCTTTTGGAATGTACTCTAAAAATTTCAATAAAAATAAAGTTATATAAAAAAAAAAAACTTTCTGGAGAAGGAACCTTTTGACTTGGTTAAGACCAGACTGTCTGCTCCTCTGGGTTCCCTCTGACCTCTGACCTCATGCAGGAAAACATTCCTTGTTACTATGGAAACAGAGAAAAGTCTAACCTGGTAGAGGTCGAAACCCTGCGACTCCGTCAGGTCATAAGGTCGGATGATCCCGTCCTCCCGGATCAGACGGACCGGCCGGAGTTTGGTCACCTCCTCTGTCGCCTCGGCCGCTCTGATGTCACACACACACGCACACACACACCTGAATGAGTGGTTCAGAGTGGTGTGAAGTCGCAGCCCTGCTCTAGTGGACTGATGGTTCTGATCCCGACTGGACTCTGAGCCAAGCCCATTCATGCTGCAGCTGCTGCTCTCAGGTAAGGGCTCACCTGGTGGGACCTCTGCAGGCGCAGCGTGAAACTTCAACAGGTTACAGTGAATTTATGGGTCACATGACAGATGGCTCCTGCTATATGATCTCAGTGGGAATTTGTTCACTGAGACATCATCATTATTTTTATCAATATTTAAATTCATCTGCAAAAATGTCAAGATTTAATTTGGAAAAAGAAATTCCTCAGAAGCTCCAGAAACATTGATGCACCAAAACTTTTAGTAGTTCTGCAAAACGGCAACAGACAGAGCAGCTGTTAGTGAGAACCATGCAACCCAGAACCAATCAGACCCGTCGGACCGCCGTCCCCTGAGGTCAGACCAACGCCAGTTCTGACTGCAGGGAACATCGGACCCTCCATCAGGTCGTCCAGGAGCATTTCAGTCTCGTTTCAGTCGATGGTTTTTATTCGTAGGGGGGCCAACGAAGAAGAAAAGGCTCCGACATGTTTTCATGCAGTTAGGGTTGTGCTCCGGCAGGTGGGAAAGAAAGTTCGCCTCAGGGGGCGTGGCCAAACAACATGCTGAAAAAGGGGCAGAGCCACAAGCAGCGAGTTGGACCCGGTGCACGAAACACGATGCTGTGACTTACCGTCAGTGTGCAGCATCATTTAACATGCAAACATCTGCAGCTGGTTAAAGCTCAGCTCCATCATCAAGTCAAACAGCAACTTGATTGAGCAACCTGATTGAGCAGCAGCCATGGACAGAGCACAGCTCCAAAAGTTCAGGTGGAATACTCACACCCAAAACAGCGAAGAACACAAAGAACAGAAATCCCAACAACCACAGCAGACAGAAAACAAAAGCAGAAAATATGAAAATTAGAGAAGAGAGACAGCAACAACATTTAGACGCCCACAGGAAGTTCCCAGAGGAAACGCATCACGAGCCGCCAAACCTCACCTCTGGATCCCCTGGAAGGTGCTGCTGGCCATGTCCACGATGCCGCCGGTGGGCCGCGCCACCGCGCCCACCAGGCCCTTCCCGATGCCCTTAAAGAAGCCGGCTGCACCCTCCTTCCTGGCTCCTGGGGACGGAAACACCAGAAAACACACGGTGGGTTTTTCTGGCAACCAGGTCTGAGTCGGCAGCCAGAGGTTCTGAGTGGTTTGGTTTGGAGGTTCTGATGAAAATAAAGCGAAGAGTTTTGGACCAAAGGAAGTGAGAAAATCTGATGGCTGAATAATTGGGAGGGTTTCAATGATCTGGACCAGATCCAGGATGTTCTGATGAGTCGACAGAACACGGTCAGGTGGATCTGCTAAACGAGATTGGTGTTGTATGTAACCTATATTTAGGCAGGTGACTGGCAGCAACACTCATAATTACTAATCAAAACCCAAAGAAAATACAATAAAGAAAAAAATTAACAGCACAGGCAGCCTTAAAAGTGAAAATAGCATTTACAAAAAAATGCCTTATTTACAAGCTGATTAAATAGGGCCTTAAAATCCACCTAGTTCAACTTAAAGTTTTTCTACAGGATTTTCTGTGTGAACCTTAGAAACAGTTAATAAAATTCAATCATCTGAGCGCAGAAAATAATCGCCTGAAAATGTTCTGACAATAACATTTGTCTCTCTCTTGTGACGGAGGTTTACCTCCTCGTCTCAAGAGTAAACCCAAGATGTCTTTGTGAATACAACCAGCAGAGACCGGAGTACAGAAGAGAGGAACGTGTGACAAAACAGCATGCTCTATAAGATCCAGAATGCAGCTTGTGCAAACAGTCCAAACATGCAAGCATACAAATCACGTCACAATAATCTAAAGTGGGCAAAAAGTGGCAGCAACAAGGCGTTTCCTAGCATCAAATGATAAACAACATGGAATTCTGAAATTAAAAACCCAACTTGAGCTTTTTGACAAGCTGTTGAATGTGGGGAAGAAAACCAGTTATAAAACCTAAAAATATTTATACTGAGAAAACATCGATCTGAGTGCCTGAAAAGTAATAATGGATGATTTAGAAATATTCCTATAGTTGGAGATGAACTTTACTTTAGATATTGTTTAAAACAAACTTTAGACCTCATAAAAAGCAGCTTGAAGCACTTTTAACTGTATTGCAGCATAGCACAGTGACATCAATTAGCATTTGGGACATTTTTATCTAATCTGTTAATATAGATTATAAAAGAAGGGGTCCTGGGACAGAACCTTGTGGAACAACCTTGGTTCTTAAACAACTGATTGGTGAGAGTCCGATGTAGAGAGACTTTTCAGAAACATTTCGTAATCAGCTGTATAGAAAGGCTTTTGATAAGTCAATAAAAAGTGCTGCAGTGTTGATTTTTTTTTTTTTTTATCTACAAAACTGATTAAATCATTTAATACTTCTAAAGTTGCTGTTTTATTTAGTATCATTATTTGAAGTGACAGGGAATATTAGATTTTCAGAATCTGGATCAAATAATTCAGAAGACCTGGATTACATGATCTAACAGCTCGTGATCCTGGACGTTCAGATGTCAAAATATTTTAGAAGATCTGGATTATGGGTTCAAGGAATCCGGATCAGGAAGTATGTCTGGTTGCAATAAGAAAACAATAAGTGTTTCTGGGATTTCATGGAGAATAGTTCAAAGCTTTAATTCATTCTTAAATCTTTTCTAAAACTTGGATTTTCTTTTATTTAAGTTCAGAAATCCTAAACTTGTTTCCGTTCTCCTGAAAATGACTTGAACTTTCCAACAAATAGGAGCCATCAAACACATACCTTCCACTGGTTTGGTCACAATGCCAGTAACCCCACCAACAACGCCCTGCAGAAACACGGTTTGTTACTGAGATGCATCAGATCACTGCTGGTCCAGCAGAACCAGAACCGTTCCTCTCCAGACCTTCAGCAGTCCTTTTCCTCCTTTGGCCAGACTGTCTTTGAAGTCCTTCGTCGGCCGGTTCATGTCCTCCCGGCGTTCCTGCTGGAACTCCTTGTCCATGGTCATGGCAGCCAGGCCTTTACCCATGGAACCTGTGATCTTGGAGAACATTCCTGCAGCGCCACCTGCAGGAGAAACACCCATATTGGAAGCACTGACCACAGAAATCAGGACCCGTCACAAGTTAAATCAACATCGTTCTACAAGGCTCTTACCAACAGTTGAACCAAAAAGGCTGCGGACCCCGATCGCCAAACCTTCAGCAAATTCCTCTGGACCCTGAACGGCTCCCTGGCAAACACACAGAACCCCCCTCCATCAGAACCTCCACCTTGGTCGGGTTTCATGTGGATCTCGCAATAAACTACATGTTTTACCTGGAATGGTTCATAAAAGAAGGCCTCCACGCCTTCAGACAGGCCTCGGATCACTCCGAACGGATTACCCAGCACATCCAGGCCGAGAACCAGAACATACATCTGCTTAAGGAACTGCAGAGAGAAGAGAGGGCCAGAAGATCACAACAAACTTTGGCAGGATCCGTCCCAACATCCCAGGTTGAACAGTTAGAGGATCAGGCTAAGGAAAGGCAATGATGTTACCTCTTCAGAGTAGTGTCGGCCCACGGCCCACATCAGCTTGTCTTTGCTGTAGAACTGGTACCTCACTTCAAAGAAGGCCAGTCTGACAGAAACACAGAGGAGAATCAACGTCTGGATAAAGAAACTACTTCAGCAGCCATTTCTGCACAAAAAGAAGATACTTACTTGAAGATGATATCGTCAACGTTGGTCAGAGTAGCACCGATGCTCTTCAGCACCAGGTTCAGGGACTGCGTAATGGGGTTCTTCTGAGAAGAATCACCATCGCTGGAGCCCAGAGACAGACTGAGGTGGAGCTGGAAGGTAAAACAGGACCAGTGAGGACTTGCTGCCCAGCCATCTGGACATCCTCCAGAAACAACTCTCAGGTTGGAGGTTTATAACATATCAGATGAATTCAGTCTCCTATAGAAAGAGAGCAGGACTGAAGTTACCTTGACAGGTGAGATGTGAAAATGCTCAAAGAAGCTGAGTCCCGACACGTCGGACAGAGAGGCGTCAGTCGGCTCGGCCTGAAGGCGCTTCAAATCTCCTTCGATGAGTCCCGACTGAAAGACAAACAGCTCAAAGCAACATCTTGTCTGTGAAGTTTAGGGAAAATATCCAGTTTTTGCTTCTCTTCACCTTCTTTCCATCGTTCTGCAGGTTAGCAGCTGGGCTGAACAAAGCTGCAACAGCATCAAGGAAGCCTTGGTCTATCTTCAACGCCATCTCCTGAACTAGAGCCATGAAGTACCTGAAGCACACAGGAAGGTTAGAAGACTCACCTGAATCCAGGTCTCACTCACAGAAACTGGTTCCCCGCTGTGGTTCTAACTTAATCTGTGTGACGTTGCTGTGCTGGTTGAACCTTGTGATGACAGACACATCGATGAAGGGTTTCGGCTCTGAGGAAGCAGAACTCACAGTTAGACTCTCTGCAGTCAGTTTGAGGCTTAATGGGAATAGAAGGACACACCTGAGTCCAGAGCGATGGACTTTGGGGGAGGGACTGGATGGAAGATGATGGGGAAAACCGCACCTGGCAACTGGTTGTCCACCTGTAACCAATAAACCAGTGTTTGAGCCCAGCAGGAGAGTGAGGTTCAGTCCAAGTGTGTGTCCAGGTGTGTGAACGTTTACCTGCAGCCAGTGCAGTTGGGCTCTCAGGCTGCGCTGGTGCAGTGACCTCTTGAACTCCACCTGGATCCCAGACAGGAAGTTCCTCCTCACAGGGCACGCATGGGGTTGCCGCATCAGCATGACAGCTGGACTGAGGTTCACCTAGCAACCAGTGACATCACAAACTTACAGTCAGCTCTTCAGACAGAAGTCTGGGTAAGATATACACATATGGACCCCTGACTGAGTTGCTTGTGGTGACCTCTGACCTCCAGGTTGCTGTCCAGTCTGACCCAGCCTCCCTCCGTCTTCCCACTCAGCTGACTCTGGTAAACCTTCTCCAGCAGGTTGATGTTCTTCTGACTGAAGGACTTCCAGCGATTCTTTGGCTTAAACTCCCAAACCACGCCAGAGCTGTGAGTCAGAACCGCAGCAGAGTCACTTCCTCAGCAGCGCTGGACGCGCAGGACTAACTAATGACCGAAAAGGGTTAAAGTGCCTGGATATTTGTTGTGGCATTGCCATATTTATTTTAAAAACGCTTCAAGAATTATCGTAAAATGACTCAAAAGTTTCTCTTATGTGAAGCCCTCTGTGTTTCTGGAGGTATCTGTGCCTCCAATGTTGAGTCCGATAACATGATGGAGTTTACCTGGTGATGCCGATGTAAGCGATCTCCTGCCGGTTGCCGTTGTTGATGAGCGACAGGCCGAGGTTCTGCAGAGACACTTTCAGTTCCTGCTGAAATTGTTCGAGCTCCTCCGACTGCCGAGCCTTGGTCATCACGCCGGTGTCCTCGGTGAACAGCAGGACGCGCTGCCGTCCATCCAGGAAGGAAACCCAGTGGATCTGAGCCTGGCCATCGTAGCTAAACTGACTCACAACATCCTGAAGGAGGCAAAGGGAGACACTCCATGAAGGGGCTGCGCTGGAGGTTTTAACGGCATCCCCATTTACAGGCAGCTGGTTGTGGAACAGAAAGGACTGAAGGGCCCAGAGTTATCTCCTGGAAGACAGGAGGAGCTGTTCCTCCAGACATCCCTGAACGCATTTTACACAACCAACAAATCAGCAGCTGGACCTTCCAGCAACTCTCAAGACACAAAATATTTCCTGTTAGCTGCATGTTGCAAACACCTCTGGGTCTTCAAGAGATTGATGGATTTTTCGTTTTGCTTTGGTCATAATTTACAAAAAATATGTAGCAACCTCAATAATACATACTGTCTCATGAATTGATTAGAAGAAGGACTTTGCTCATTTTGTAGCTGCAGAAGCTTCAGGTAAATGAAGAGACTACAATGATGTACAGTTGTGTTCAAAATAATAGCAGTCTCACATCACTGGCCAGATAAATCACTGTTTTTGTTTGAATTTCAACTTCTACACTGAAGTAAGTTTCTAGAAGGTTTAGTAAAGGTGTAGAAAACCAACACACCCAACATGCATGATGTTGATGCTGCTGATTCTGTGAAACTGAATCATTTACTGCTATTCAAAAAAAATAGCAGTGCTGAGTTCAATTAGTGAGGTGATTGATTATGTGAAAAACCATTGGTGTTATGCAGATGACCCTTATTTAAGGATCAAGGCAACTGACAGTGCATAGGCTGGATGTGCATTTGTCCTTGAACAAAGAGTAATAAGGGTTGCTCACGACACTGTTCAGAAGAAGGTCGTTGTTTGATTAAGAAATTAATAAAAGACGGGAGAAACCCATAAAGAAGTGAATAAATGACTGGCTGTTCTGCTAAAAATGATCTCAAACTCTTTAAAATGGCAGCTGAAACCAGAAAGAAAAAAAACTATTCAAATGTCTCGGTCTGTAACCAAAATGTCAAAGGCTCAGCCAATGATCAGCTCCAGGAGGATCAGAGAAGATCTGCGATTGGCTGAGAGTTCTGCAACAATCAGACGACGTCGATGTGAAGCCAAGCTACCAGCAAGAAGCCCCCGCAAAGTCCTACTGTTAAAAAAAAAAGACGTGTGCTGAAGTGGTTACAACTTGCCAAAGAACATACTGACTGGCCTAAAAAGAAATGGCGTAATATTTTGTGGAATGATGAAAGTACAATTGTTCTTTTTATATTTTGAAGTTTATGAAGAAAGATGTCAACAACCCTATTTTTTAATTATTATATTTCTTGATTTTCCATGAAATATTATGTTAAACTACTTTTTCCTATTTTCTTGTTTTGAAATAGAATGTGCAGTGTCCTCAAAGCATTTGTGTTTATTAAAATACAATTTATTTGGTGAATTTTGAGATTTACTCACCTTTTGAAACACACTGCTATTATTATGAACATAACTGTTTGTCTACCGTCCAGAAAGCACTGAAACCGATGAAGGTGTGTGCAGCACAGACCTGCAGCAGGTCCAGCTCCCCTGAATGCTCCTTGCAGCTCCAGCAGAGCTTGCGGGTTCCTGCAGGGTCGTCCCAAGCAAAACGTCGGACCTCGCAGGGTTCCAGCTTGTGGATCACCTCTGAACCACTGCAGGAGTCAAAAACACTGTTTCAGGGTGAGGAGGAAATAAGTCACTCGAGCATCAAGTTCAGTTTGGAGCTAATTTATCCACCATTAGGTCGGGCGATGGATACAGAGGACATGGTTGGTGTATAGTGGTTGAAATGTTATCAGGCAGTTAGTAGAGAAACGATGGGAGCATCACTTCATCAACCTATTCTTACTGAAGCTGCCGTCCTTCTGGAAGGGAGTAAAGACCTTCTTCCTTCACTCTTCCTTCACTCCAGACTCCAATCTTTCTACTCCTTTGAAGCCTTTCCTGCGGTCGGCGCCCCTGATTTCTGATTTTCTACTGGGTCTGAAGCTATTCAGTCCCCAAGTCCTGCCACACTGAGTAGAAACATTTCCACTCAATGTGAGTTTTGCTGCTGGTTTTCTTCCTTCTGATTTCAAAAGTTTCTATAATAACCGATCATAACAATCATTCAGGATGTTTTTCTGACTACATTTCTTCCTCCAAGATGACTGATATCCTTGCAATTCTCCATCCAGTTTTAGTTTCTGCATCTCTTGATTTGTTTCCTCTGCTTGATGCCAAAGATCCTGGCACTCTGCTCATTGGACCATTGGGGGGTTTATAACTTGATGCATCCATCCATCCATCCATCCATCCATCCATCCATCCATCCATCCATTGTCTGCCACTTATCCAGGTCGGGTCGCGGGGGTAGCAGCTTCAGAAGGGAGGCCCAGACTTCCCTCTCCCAAGCCACTTCTTCCAGCTCCTCTGGGGGAACCCCAAGGCGTTCCCAGGCCAGCTGAGAAGCATAGTCCCTCCAGCGTGTCCTGGGTCTTCCCCGGGGCCTCCTCCCGGTGGGACGTGCCCGAAACTCCTCACCAGGGAGGCGTTAGGAGGCGTCCTAACCAGATGCCCGAGTCTCAACTGGCTCCTCTCGACGTGAAGGAGCAGTGGCTCTACTCTGAGTCCCTCCTGGATGACTGAGCTTCTATCTCTAAGGGAGAGCCCAGCCACCCTGCGGAGAAAACCCATTTTGGCCGCTTGTATCCGCGATCTCGTTCTTTCGGTCATGACCCAAAGCTCATGACCATAGATGAGGGTGGGAACGTAGATCGACCGGTAAATCGAGAGCTTTGCTTTCTGGCTCAGCTCTCTCTTCACCACGACGGACCGGTACAGCGCCCGCTTCACGGCAGACGCTGCACCGATCCGCCTGTCGACCTCCCGCTCCCTTCTTCCCTCATTCGTGAACAAGATCCTGAGATACTTGAACTCCTCCATTTGGGGCAGGACACCCCCCTCGACCCGGAGAAGGCACTCTACCCTTTTCCGGCTCGAGACCATGGCCTCGGGTTTGGAGGCACTTGATGCAGTTGGAAGGTAATCATCCTGCACTGATTATCCAATAGGAAGCTCAGGCCTGGTTAGGTAAATCAACGTGGTGACTGTTCTTAGACTGTTCTTGGCAGGTTGTGTGTATTCCACTTATCATGAACTTGCATTTTTCATTGTGACAGCAGCCTGCTGTGTTGTGGCCGGTTGACTGTGCCGCTATTAAAGTCCTGGAGAACCATGAATGGACGTCTGGTCATAAAACCAGACGTCCTTCTCCATTGAACGCTCGACACAGTGTGGGATGCAAAAGCAATAATCCTATTTAACGAACCACAAAGAGCAGAGTCGGTTCAGACTAGAACAGGACAACGATGATGGTTTTACCATCAGTCAGTTTTCTGCCACCAGCCACTAAACGTAGGGTTAGGGTTATAAGATCTCAGATTTACAGCTGATCTTTTGTCCAGAGGACAAAGCAGTTAGAGGGTGGGAGCCAGTTTGGGGTTTGGATGGACCGTAGTGAAGGCGTCACCGGACCGTACCTGGGAGCAGACGCTGAGACCCATGAAGGCCAGCTGGTCAATGTCTGAAGAAGATCTGTGCCTGACGGAGGACCAGACCGAGGGGAGCAGACGTCGGTGCAGTGATTCCTGGGCTGCCGTCCACTTCCTTTAGACTTCATTTTAATAATAAAAGCCTCTAAACGTCTTAGGATAGTTTCTGGCATCAAGTTCTCCCAGTTTCTTGTTGCGGTCACCTGAGCCTGGCCGCAACAGTCATGCTAATGTCACATGTAGCCAGTTGTCCAGAGCACCAGATGCTCACACTGGACACTAATCACACCACCGAAAAGGTTAAAGGTCACAGACTTATGGAAGTACAGATGAAGAGAGACGAAACCTGTCAGATAGCATCATTTTAATCTTTTCTGATACGCTGCAGCAACCTGGTTTCTTTGGACCGTTTTGTCAAACCTTCCTGTGATAGGGTTAGGGTCAGGGTTAGGTGTGTGTGGGTGTGTGTGTGTGTGTGTGTGGGTGTGTGTGTGTGTGTGTGTGTGACCTCTGCCTGTAGTTGATGGTGGCCCAGGGCGTGTGGTTAATCAGCAGGGCGGGAGCAGCTCCGTCGTAATATTCACTGAAGCTGATGATGGTGGCGTGATTGGAGACGTTGATGTCCACCATGATCCCTCCACACTGCAAAGACTCTCAGGTTAAAGACTGGAAGTGCTTTAAACCAGTGGTCCCCAACCCCCGGGCCACAGACCAGTACTGGTCTACGGACCAATTGGTACCGGGCCGCGCAAGAAATAATTAAATATTTCCGTTTTATGCATTATTTGAGT